>VDFB02000008.1:248859637-249122851 GCA_007258455.2 Sequoia sempervirens
AGACATGAGAGAGAAAGGTTGAATGTTAGGGAATGGGGGTTTTCCTTGGTCAAACCTCTTTGAAGGTAATTAAAGCATGAAATGATGAAAGAATGTATTGAAACATGCAATAATGGAGTTATTACCTTTCCATGATGTTTGATCTTGAATTTCTGAAACAATGAAGGAAGATTCTACCCTTGAATGTCTTTGGAAGCAATATTGATGACTTAGAATGATGAAACCCTTGCTTGCTTGAATTGAAGGAGAAGATAGATGATGAATGAGATGTAAAATGAGTTGAGAGATTAATGGGGATTAGAATGAGAGGAAAAACACTTATTTATACACACTTATGCCCTAATAACCTGATAATACATCATCACAGGCCGACATAAGGTCTTTTTGAATTAAAACTAGAAAGAATATTTGAATTATTTTGAATTTGGAGCCAAGTGGGACTCGTTCACCACCCATGGTGAATGGGTCCCACCTTAGGCTTGTAAGTGGGTGTCTGGAATTAAGTTACATTTAATATTTTTTCTCAGGTTTACATTAAAAAATACACTTAATTAAGTCTTATTGGTGCATAAAGGGGTGAAATAAAGCATAAGAAAGGTGTAAATAGTGAAATCAAACCTAGAAAAGCATGAAATATTGTAACAAGACCTTACAACACTTTAAAATAGGACTTGATAATGAATAAAAAGGTAATTTTTAGATGAATTATAATGAAAAGAGTCTAGAAAAGTGTAGAAATGTGTTCCAACACTTCACAACACCTTTACAAGACATCAATAAATGCATTTTAAAGGGTCCAAGACCTAGTGTGGATGTAAAAAACACCCCACAACACCAAATCAAGGCCTTGTTATGTCCAATTTATCATCAATTATTCCCAAATCAAGCAAGTTTCATTTTTTCTACTATACAATTAGCGATATGCGATGCAAGGAAAGTAATATTGCCAGTTGGTAATCCAAAGTAGAAGAGGTGACATCAAATGGTGATAAGTGATGAGGAAGACCTTAGATAGCCCATCGTTGATGTAGTATGGAAAATAAGAGACAAAATAGAGATACATGATTGCACGTCTTGCAGCTTCTCAATGAAATCTGGAGGCATCAAAAAAAAATTTACAGTAGTCAAATTTTAACTCAATCTTCTTCCATGTTGAAGTTGTGTGTACTCGATGCTTGCCACAATTCTAATTCACAATGCATTCGAGCCACATATAATAAGAATCTAGTTTTTCAGTGCCAAAATAGGGCTTCCCAAATAATTCTAATGCATTTTCACGGTAGCTCAAACTACCCACATGCAAAGCAAGTATATGCCCGATTCACCCATACATGGCATTCAATCCCAGATGTTTCCCACAAAAAATTCTTGTTCCTATGTATAAATTTCCTTTTCATTTATCAAATCGTGCAACACCCACTGGCCTATTGACATCCTATACCATCACTGCTTGGCTTCCATCACATATCGTGAATGCATAAGAAAATGGAGACATATATTAGTGATACACGATGAGGAAGATATGAGATCACATCACTGATAGGATGTGGAGAAAGACAACTCAATTCCACGATTAGAGACCAAAAGGAACTACCATCGCTCATCGCTAATTCAAATGAGAAAATCAAACCCAAAATAGTGACTGGCGATGAGGGTATGTGTAGGATCATCATGGAAAAAATAGGCCCTTAAGTGGCAAAATTTTTAGGAAAATCAGAGTTAGGCAACTTGACGTAAAAATTTGAATAAGTTATCTATATTATTTCAAAAATATGTAAGAATAGATTCTATAAAAAAATTGGATATAGTCCTCTAAACTACTAGGTTTATTTAAAATAAATATATCTATTTGGTGAAATTTAAAATTTAAATCATTAGTACTTAAATTTCAGGAAAAAAATAAGAGATGTTTGTTTGACCACCTAACCACAATAAAATGATAATATTTTCTTATAATATTTTAGATATAAGTAGAGGACTTATGTTGGATGTGATGCATATTTTTTTAGGTATTTTCCGTATAAATAATTAGTATGAATTTTATTACAACTTTTAAAAAATATATAAAAGCGTATCGTTTTGGCAATAGCTTGGTCAAAACTTCATGAAAATGATTTTTTTAATCCTATAGTATGTGAAGCATAGAATGTGATGCATGTTTGAGGATTAAAAATGTTATACCGTTTGAAAGCTATAGATGTTTTCAATGGGCTATCAATCAAGAACTTTAATTAAGTAATTCAAATAGAAAATGAATAATAATTATTATTAAATTCAGAGTAAAGCATAATTTATATTAGTCGAAAGCTGAGAATCTCCTTTAAAAACCCTTTTCATGTCATCAATTTTGGGTAAAAAAAAGTCATCAGCCACATACCCTACACATACCCATCATATCACAACTTTTTGGCCCATCATGATCCTGCACATACCCATGAGTTATTCATCTTTGATTGCCAATTCAAATGAGAAATTCAAACCCAAAACAACGACCAACGACGAGTTCTTTTGAAAGCCATATTTTGGCCAATCAGAAGCAAGAATTAAACTTGCTTTGATCAAAAAATTTGAAGATTACATTATGTTTTCCGTAAATGCATTATTTATATTTGCATAATATTTAAAATATTCAAAAAAATATTTTAAACATAAGTATTTGAAACTTTGGAAAAAATGCAAATTTTAATTACTCTTGTATATCAAACAAAGAAAATTCACTATGCACAAACGATGACCCCTAGAGCAATGATTTTTTGTGTGAAGTCACGATTAATTATTTAGAACATGGGTTTTAAAAAAAACTTTGCCCAACCATCAAAAATTAGGTACCTCCTTTGTAAACTGGCCCCAGGGACATGTTCGCCAGACCCAAAATGCATTGAAATAATGCATCATATGACCTTCATTTTTGATGAAAAATGGAGCTGGAGATGTTGTAACCAAAAAAGGAAACCAAAAAAAGAAATGGTTTTCCTTAATAATTTGAAATTTTGAAACTTTTCAGAACACCAATTTTGGCCCTATCACAATCAACAACACATTGATTAACCCATCAAAACTCGTCTAGGAGCCGTGAAAGTGAATAGGCATGTAGAGATTTGAACCAAAAATTCATTGCGACAAACAACTTAGAAAAATTCATCCCGAGGTGCAAGATATTATCATCCAAAGTGGCTCAATCAAAATTTTCTGCAATTTCACTTATCAAAAACCAATTCAAGCACACCAAGTCACCTCCTTCAAAAATTATCAAATCAACCCGTGGGAAGCTATCGCTAGAGACACTAGATCATTTAATTCCTTTGAGCATGTGTGCAAGAGGGATTTCCTTCAATTCACATTATTCACTAGATATTAAGGGTCAAAGTTGACCTCCTTGAAACATTTTGTAAATGCAAATGTAAAAATAGAGCAAACTGCATTTGCTTTTCACCTAGTAAAAATATCAAACTTTATCCTAAGACTCTGAAACCGGTCAAGAAAGTAAATGAATATGATTGGAATGTAGAGCACCAATATTTGTCATGACGATTATCTAGTTGTGAAATATCAGTCTGAACAGGAGGCCAGTTCACCGGCCTGAGAGTATGCAAACAAAAAAATAGTCCCAGAACACTCCAACCTTTCTTTTCAAAACTCTATCAAAACTCATCACAGGAGGCTAAAATTAGAAACACATATTCACATATTACAAATGAATATGCTAACCAAATGATTTGGTATGAAAATAAATTGTCTCTGAATTATGACCCTCCAAAGTAGGTCACTGGGGCAGATTTTTTCAGGGGTATTTCTAAGTGTCTAGATCAATTTTTTTCATCATGGACAATTCAAATTTTGTAGAATTTGAAGGTTCCATCAGTGGCTTTTTTTGGGGATCTATGTTCCTTAGTGAATAGAGTGAGAAGTTAGAATCTTCTGGGAGAGCAGACCGAGTGCCAGATCCATTGGGCAACAGAGTCTATGTTTTCAACTTTTTAACCTCACTTGGTGGCCCCAGACCACCAAATGAAAAAGGGAAGTGAATTCTTACCCCTGTCAAATACCAATTTTTTTAAAAAGTTGATCTCCCTCAACCCATACTTTCCTCTTTCACACCATAGGAACATGAGTGACTGCATTTTTGTAAAAACAAGTGTTGGGCTATCTTTGAACAAGTGAGAACTTGCTCCATGTCTAACTTTACTGTCAAATGGAAACCAAATGGCATAGACCATATCACTACCATTCATTTCACTTTCTGATTTTGTGGCAAGTAACAAAATATGAGGATAATGATCAATACTATGTGAAGATAAAGTCTCATCACATTCACTAATCCCCTCATAATCATGAAGGTCAGAAAAGACATCATGCCTTAGAAACACTATGTAATCCTCTTGTTTTTCAAGAAAAGAATGCTCACACATTTGTCACTCCTTCAACTGAATTGCATAATGATCAAGTGTATCATCATCCCAACAACATAGCTCAATCATATTACCATATGTCTTAATGTCTTGAAAAACAACATTCACCAACACTCATAATACCTTCATCCACATTCAAATCATGGCATTCAAAAGAAATGTTAGCATCCCAAAAAATGTTTCCTACTTCAAGCTCATAGACAAGAGTTTCAACATTAGTAATGTTAACTATCACACACAAAAGTTTCCAGGGCAGGCTCAAATGACTCAAAATTTGATTTTGCAACAAATTCCTCACAATGACTGTTTAAAACACATTCACTGCTGCAAGAAGTATCATATTCAACACCACCTCCTATTGTACCAACATGAAAATTTGAAGCATACTACTCAAGAGGAAAACTATGAGTTTCACATCTGGAAAAGAGATCCTCATATGCATTCATGTGATTGACACAATCACATTCTCCAAGTGAAAACTCATCATAAAGAGGTTCATTAGTTGTATTGATATTTATCTCTATAGTTTCACTTTCATGTACAACTATGTCAATGCTATCATCATGCAAGAATTCAGTGACAACTTCAATGTCAACAAAAGAAGTAGAAGAAGACAAAGCATAAAAAAATAGGAGTTTATTGTTTATCATTATCAACATATGCATGCTCCTCATAATCAACTACTTGAGATGATTTATCCAATGAACCAATTGCATACATATCTCCTTCTCTATTCACACTATTGCAACAATCAACATGGCTACATTTTTCACTATCATTGAACTAAAAACCATCAAGGGTTTCTTCATTGCAATTTATCACACATGATTGCTATGACCAAAAATAATTGCACACTCTGTCATTTTCATCTAATATGTTGACATTCTCAAAAGCATTCCTCAACTCAACATGCTCCTTTGTCTCATCATGAAAGATTTCATCAATGCTACACTTAAAACTTGCAGAATTTGCATGACCAAGTGTACCATGGCAATGTTGATTACATACTTCTTCAAAAAGAATGCCCAATTCACATCCATCATCATGCAATAGTGAGGCTTCAAGAATGTTATCATCATTTTCCTTGTTGAAACACTTTACACCTAAATAAATTAATTTTGCATCCTCCTCTTGAAAGGAATCACAGTCACCAGGGCTGCAAATAGAATTGTAATCATCTCGATCACCCAGACAAGATTTTTTTTTAGTTGGCTGCAAATTTGTATCTACAACACCATTGTTCTCATCATGAGGACATGAAAACTTCAGAAGGAGCATGATATTTAACTGTATATTCAAAGTCCATAGATAATAAAATACTTTCATTATCATCTACATCATTGTAGCCTTCTTTTGATAAAGAAAATTGGCTCTCTATTTCTATATTTTCAGAGCAAATAGAAGAAACCTTGCACATTCCACCTATTTCATCATGACCATTATGGCTACAATCTTCATTTGGGTATATTTCTCCTGTAGGTTGTTCAAAAACAACTTCCTCATCACCAAATGATGCATCATTCTTATTTTCTACTATACCATCTAGATTTATGTGATTAAGACTAGGAAAGGTACCATCACATAATCTAGCAAATAGATGACTTCCATATTTCTCTACCATTTCTTCACTCACTGAAAGCCATTGATATATGCATTTAAGATTGGGGGGCTTCAATTGAGTTGGCATAGTTCAAGTGAGTTGGCATAGTACTCAAACCTGGCTCACAATTCTCACATAATAAATCAATGCAAAATGAGTCATTAGGTCTTTCTAATTCTCGTATATCAAGAAAAAAATTCATGAATCTATCATGAAAATCATATATGGATTCATCGTCTGATCTTTTTTATATCACACAATGCATTAATAGGTGACATAAGTTCAACCTCATTTTTAGATTTCTCTTCATATTCTTCTTGGGTATGCAAATTTCTTTCTTCACACAAGTAGTCACCATTCACTTCACCAAACTCATTCATGAACAGTTTCTCAAGCTCTTTCCATGAATATATGGAATGCATTGGTAACTATAAAACCAATATTCAACATTATTTTCTAAAGTTCTTACAAAAAAAATTATGAAAAATTCCTTTTCTACTATTTGATAGTCTTCCATCACATCAAGAAAAATATGTACATGTTGTGATGCTGATTCTTTAAACCTCCTCTAAACTTTTCCAAACATTCATTAATTCTTCTTGGGATAGAATGTGGGTAACCTTTGATTTTACTAAAATATAGAGGGTCATATCTCTCACTAGTGAACACCTTCCTATGAGGACATGACTATGTTCTAGGCATGATATTACAATTTGTAGAGGGGGACCTAGGACAACAATACATATTTGCAATTAAGAATTTATTCCCTCTACATGTATTTTCTTCTCAATATCCTTTTTAAGAATATCCTACTTTCTCATTTCCCTTTCCACTAGTATCTTAAAATACTGAATAAGGGATAGTATTAACTAGAAATTTTTGTTGAAAACCTTCATAAAGGAATATTACAATACAAAAATACTTGAGAACTATTGCAACCAACTCTTCTAATGATGCAAAAACTTATGTAGAGTCACCACCTCTTTGAAAGAGGAAAATATCGTCAAGTAGCAGAAAGCTTCTTCCAAGATCTAAGTATTTATGAGTTCTCTCCACTAGCAGAGCACCAGACTTCAAGAGTACACCAAAACTTTTGTAGCACTCTCCTTCAAGTATGCAAGTCCTTGGATCATCTAACCCAAAACTATAGATCAACAAAGTGATTGACTCTTTTCAACTAAATCCCTAGTAGAGTCACCAATTTGTTGGTGACTCAGATGGGAAAATAAGACTCCACAATTTCCAACCTCTAGTTACAAGTAATATTTCAAGATTTTAACGACTCTTTGAAAAGATAGTCTACAACCAAATTTGAAAGTTCTTCCCCACCAGAGTGGAAAGTCTATTGATTATGTGACAAGGATGGGGAGTGAAAATGCTCAATTATGAATCTATAGTTACACTCTAACTTGAAACTTCAATGACTCTTTAAGGAATGATGATCTTCTATCGATCTTTTCTTAAGTTATTCCCCAGTAGAGTTTCCAATCTGTTGGTTCCCCAAATAAATAGATTCACTAAATCCTAGAAGCAAGCCACACTTCATGCTTAGATATAGTGTAGGATTTGGCCAACAAATAGGAAATGAGATTGGAATGCATTTCCCCTACATTTCAGGCTCTATAAGACCAAGGTGGGTGGCCCTTTAGCAACACCTAATGATTCACACCCAAACTCAATAGGGTATTGTTGAAAAGATAATGCTCTCACAAGAATATGCCAAGAAACATGAAATGTCACTCAACATTGGCTAAAATATTAGGCAACCTTCATTAACTAGCATGGAGAATATGGTAAATACCAATATCCTATAACATAGGAAAAATAGGACTAAATGGTTTGTCATTAAAATATGGTGATTCCTTCAAGGTTTTTCATACAAAGAAACCTAGTAAGCCAATGCCTTATCCATAACAAAGTCAAGATGAAATAATCCCCTTATAACAACATAAAAATTAATTCAATGGCATCTAAAATATCACTGCCTTAAAGTAATGTAGCCACTTAAGGACATATTATCAATCTACTTCCAAATCCTTACATAATAACAATGCTCTCAGTGCTTAACTAAAATTTGAATTTAATTTATTTATTGAATAAAAGCTATTAGTTAAAACATTCATCACAACAAGTATGCAATGAAAATATCAACAATCATGGATTATCTTGATTAAAAAATCATTGTATTACACAAAGGAGACATTGACAATATGACATTCTTCATCCTAAACTGTAGATTGAATCTCCTTGCCATTTTCAGTAAAGTCTATTACATCAATTAAATTTGAAACTTAAAGAGTAGTATCGCCAGTTGCTAATCCAAAGTGGAAGAGGTGACATCAAATAGCGATAAGAGATGAGGAAGACCTGAGATCACCCATCACTGATGTAGTATGGAAAAGAAGAGAGAAAACATAGATACACGATAGCACGTCCTACAACTTCTCGATGAAATCTGGAGGCATCAAACAAATATTTACATTAGTCAAAATGTAACTCAATCTTCTTCCATTGAAACTATGTGTACTCAATGCTTGCCACAATTCTAATTCACAGTGCATTCGAGCCACATATAATAAGAATAAGGTTTCAACACCAAAAGAGGGCTTCATAAAAATTTTTGATGCATTTTGACAGTAGCTCAAACTACCCACATGAAAAGCAGTATATGCCTGATTCACCCATACATGACATTCGATCCCGGATGATTCCTGCAACAAACTTTTGTTCCTATGTAGAACTTTCCTTTGCATTTATCAAATCATGCAACACCCATGGACCTACTAACATCTTATACCATCACCGCATGGCTTCCATCATGTATTGCAAATGCATAAGAAAATGGAGATACATATTAACAATGTGCGATGAGGAAGATATGAGATTTCCCATTACTGATAGGATGTGGAGAAAGACAACTCAATTAGTGAACAAAAATGAAAAGGAACCCCCATCACTGATCACCAGTTCAAATGAGAACATCAAACCCAAAACAACAACCAACGACGAGTTCTTCTATGCAACAGTGAAAGCCGTGAAAGCCATCGGCCAATCAAAAGCAAGAAGTAAACTTGCTTTGATCAAAAAAATTCAAGATTACATTATGTTTTCCCTAAATTCATTTTTTAGATTTGCATAATGTTTAAAATATTCAAAAATATTTTAAACATAAGCATTTGAAACTTTATAAAAAGTGCAAATATTAATTACGCATGTAGGAAAAATGAAGAAAATTAATTGTGCGCAAATGGTGACCCCTAGAGCCATGATTTTTTGCATGTGGTCAAGATCAATTATTTAGAACATGGGTTTTAAAATAAAATTTTCCTAGCCATAAAAAATCAGGCACCTCCTTTGTAAACTAGTCCTTGGGACATGTTCCCCACACTGGAAATGCATTAAAATAACGCATCATATGACCTCCATTTTTGATGAAAATGGAATTGGAGACGTTTTAGATTAAAAAAAGAAATGGGTTTCCCTTAGAATTTTAAAGTTTGAAACTTTTTAGAACACCTATTTTGGCCCTGTCACAGTCAGCAACACATAGATTAACCCATCAAAAAATTTCTAGGAGCCGCGAAACTGAATAGGCATGTAGAGATTTGAACCAAAAATTTGTTGCAACAAAAAACTTGGAAAAATTCATCCTGGGGTGCAAGATATTAACATCCAAAGTGGCTCAGTCAGACTTTTCTACAATTTCAACTATTAGAAACCAATTTGAACACCTCCTTGAAAAATTATCAAATCACCTTCTGGGAAGCTACCATTGAAGAAACTAGATCATTTAAGTCCATTGATCATGTGTGCAAGAGGGATTTCCTTCAATTCACATTTTTCACTAGATATTAAGGGTGAAAGTTGACCTTGAAACATTATGGAAATGTAGATGTAAAAAAAGAGGAAACTACATTTGCTTTTGACCTAGTAAAAATATTAAACTTGATATTGAGACTCTGAAACCAGACTAGGAAGTAAATGAATATGAGAGGAATTCCAATCAATTTTTCATGACGATTATCTAGGTGTGAAATATTAGTCAGAACAAGAGGCCAGTTCATAGGCTTGAGAGTATGCAAACATCAAAATAGTCCCAGAACCCTCCAACTTTTCTTTTCAAAAATCTATCAAAAATCATCATAGGAGGCTGAAATCAGACACACATGTTCACATATGACAAATGAGTATGCTCACAAAAGGATTTGGAATGAAAATAAATTGGCTCTGAACTATGACCCTCCAAAGTAGGTCAATGGGGCATATTTTTTAGGGGCATTTCTGAGTGTGTAGTTCAAATTTTTTCATCAAGAAAACTTCAAATTTTGAAAAATTTAAAGATTCCATCATGCCCAAAGTGGTGAATGGGTTCCAGAGGGGCTATTTTTAGTCCTAAAGTGTCGAGGAGTGAAGGATTTACACTTATATGTTGATGTTGTCATATTTTTTAATAAAAATATGCCTTGGGATGCACAATATGGGGTTGTAGGGGCCTATTAATGATTATATAAAGGTCATATATTCAATAGGGCCTAAAATACAATGTGAAAGTGTAAATAAATACACTTTACAACACTAAATTAAAGAAAAATTGGGCCAATTTGGCTTAGGAGGGCCCTAAATCCCATGTGAATGTGTAAAACAAAAATGTACAACACTAGATTAGGTGGACACCTTAGTTTACAGGCCTCTTAAATTTAATATGAAGGTGTAAATAAATACATTTTATAACATTACATTAAGTTGGAGTTAAGCTATTTAGCTTTAAAAGGGCCGAAAACCTAATGTGCATGTGTAAAACACCTCACAACAGTAGGTCAAGGTTACATTAACTCCAATTTGTCATTAATTATTCCCAAATTAAGCAAGGGAAAAGGAAACTTTTTCTGTTGTTCCATCTAGACCCCACTTTAGTGAGAGGATGAACTTGCTTCAAACTCACACTAAAGTAGACATTCAAGAGGGGTCTGAGTGTACCGATGTGGATGGTCTAGGATAACAAAGATCGAGGAAGCAATCAAGCCCCTAGGTTCCAAGATCCTAGGTCAAACCAACATAAGCACAAAAGGACACACACAAGATGCATAATATGCAACAAAACAAGATACTCAAACATGCAATGTCAAAGAACTAAAAGAAAGAAAAATGAGTAAAAATAAAAATGAGATGGATCAACTTTTGAAAAATATGCACTCACTCTAGAGCCACATAACATCAGGTTGTCCACAGGGTGAGTTGTCCCAAAGAAGTGGTTTAGTGAAAAATTCATTCCAATGTGGTGGCTTCCCACCATATAATGAGAAATTCATACCAATGTGTCAGCTTCCCATCATACTAACCATACCAAAGTTATCCTCTTGATAACATTGATAAGGCACCACAATGTAATGCTTTTTATAAATACTTTTGAATATCATGTTAAAATTTTGTTAAAGGGGATTTTGCTTTGTTCACATAACAGTCTTCTTTGTAGGGAGCATTGTGCCTAATGTCTCCAAGAGAGGACAAGTCAAAAGTGTCAGATCGTCACCCATGGGATGCCTCATTCGCATCATGCCATGTTAGTAGATTGTACACTCTTGGACATCATCAAACCCAATGACACCACCAAGAATAGGACACATCAGAAGAAAAAAGGAAAATCACACCATGAAATTTTTTCCAAAAGATGTCATTTATGTATGCCCCCACTTTAAAGTAGTTTCTACACCATCATTGTGATAAATTTATTTAATTTAGCCAATGGTAAATGCTAACATGAGAAAAGACATGAGTTCCAACTTGGAAATCCCTATGCCAAGTCATATGTTTCCAAATCGAACTACATCGTGGATAAGTATGTCACATGCAATCCAACTTAAGGCATGTCGTCCACATCCCAAGCTTGCCATTATATATACATGAAAGGCAGTCAACTAGCCAAAAGATACAACAGCAAGTGGCATACAAGGATAAGGAATTCTAACCCCCTTTCCCCTACTAATTGCAAGACAAGGGTGAGCCCAAAATGGATGATGATATGTTGCTCATTGCAAAAAGGGAATGGCATGCAATAGTGAGTATACTATGATCCTACAACTAATAAATGGAAAGAAGCAACTAATGTTATTTATTGTTATGAGTAAAAAAAGTGTCAACTTGATACATATTTAATGAGATATCTATCAGTTTTGGATGCATCAAAGTTAAAGTTATCTTGGAAGAATCTTATGTGATAGTGTTAACATTGAATGAAGGCTTTTGTTTTGAGGGACAATAATCAAGATAATTAGTCATTTCTTGTATTTTAGGATTTATACGGACATGGATACCTTGTTTTGAACCATCACATCCTTTCCCAAGTTGCTTCAAATGTTCAAAAATTCTTCCATAAATATTTTTCACTTCTTTCGGATTCGGTGGTTGTTCAACCTCATAAAATTTTGTCGTGTATGTTGTTGGTTCTTCTAAAGTGGTTGAAGTGAATGTTTTTGAATTTTTGTTGCCATTACTAGTTACTCTTTTCCCTTTTTAGACTCTTTTGTTATGATCTTGTATTCTCTGATGAATATAGGTATGAAATCAAACCTTTCTGAAGCATCTTCCAATAACTTTGTGGCTTCTTCAATTTGCTTTTCTTTTTCTATGGTTGATGTGAAGGGTTTTTTATTGTGCATAATGTCAAAGGACTTATCCTTTGTTTCATGATCTCTTAGTGAAGAGGAGTCTAATTTCACTTCATCATCTTAATCTAAGGAAGCCATATTACTATTTTTTGATATAAGTTTGTCAATGTTGTCATTTGCTTGCACCATGGTACCTTCCTTAGTACCTGAGAGTTTTTAGGAGAGTGAAAAACTATACTTTCATTACATTAAAAGGTTGGTTTTATAAAATAACTTCATCACAGGGTATGTGCAGGATCATCATAGAAAAAACAAGCCCTTAAGTGGCGATGAAATTCAAAAAAAATAGATTAGGCAACTTGACGTAAAAATTTGAATAAGTTATCTATATTATTTCAAAAATATGTAAGAATAGAATCTATAGCAAATTGAATGTAGTTTCTAAACTACTAGGTTTATTTTTTTTAAAAAATCAATTTGCTGAAAATTTGAAATTTCAATGCACTAGTACTTAAATTTTAGGGAAAAATAAAAAGTAGGTGTCTGTTTGACCACCCAAACCACAATAAAATGATAATATTTTTTTATAATCTTTTAGATATAAGTAGATAACTCATGTCTCGATGTGATGCATATTTTTTTGTAATTTTTTTCCAAGTAAATAATTAATTATGAATTTTTTATTACAACTTTTAAAAATATAAAAACTCATATGTCTGACCACCTTAACTTGGTCAAACCTTCATGATTTTTTTTTAATCCTATAGTATGCGGAGTATAGAATGTGACACATGTTTTAAATTCAAAAAATGTGATACCGTTTGAAAGCTATAAATGTTTTTCAATCATCCTATAAATCAGGACTTTAGTCATAATTCAAATAGAAAATGAATAATAACTATTTATTAAATTAAAATTAAATCACAATTTATATTGGTGGAAAGCTGAGAATCTTCTTTAAAAACCCTTTTCATTTCATCAATTTTTGGTAAAAAAAAGTCGTCAGCCACATACCCTACACATACCCATCATATCGCAACTTTTTGGTCCATCATGATGCTGCACATACCCCACAATTAAGGACATTATCAATGGTTAGATATATTTGTGTGTCAATGATGGTATTTTCTTGTTCGATGATGTTTTCCTCATGATTCACATTGATTGGATCTTGTAACACCATAATATCTTCATTACCAATAGGAGAGATATTATGAGGGGGAAATTTGATTATTGTCCATAATTTCATCCTTTTTCTCTAAGGTCTCATTCTCTTGTTCCATAATGTCTACCCTAGTAGGAGAGCTTTTAGGAAAGTGACAAACAACGGTATGTGCAGGATCATGATGGGCCAAAAAGTGGCATATATGATGGGTATGTGGCTACAACTTTTGCAAAATTGATGAAATGAAAAAGTTTTTAAAGGAGATTCTCAACTTTCCACCAATATAAATTATACTTTTTTAATAAATAAATTATTCATTTTCTATTTAAATTACGACTAAATTAGTGATTGACGATTGAAAAACATCTATACTTAAATGTATCATATATTTATCAAACATGTTGATTCTATGCTTTTATACTATACGATTAAAAAAAATAATTTAATGTCAAAGTTTTGACCAAGTTAAGGTGGTCGGACATATGAGTTTTTATATTTTTTAAATTTGTAATAAAAAAATTCATAATTAAATTACTTGGAAAAAAACTACACAAATATATGCATCACATTGGGACATGAGTCCTCTACTTATATCTAAAATATTATAAAAAAATATTATCATTTTATTGTGGTTAGGGTGGTCATACAGACACCCACTTCTTATTTTTTCCCTGGAATTTAAGTACTACTGCATTGAAATTTCAAATTTTCACCAAATAGATTTTTATTTTTTAAATAAACCTAGTAGTTTAGAAACTACATTCAATTTGCTACTAATTCTTTTCTTACATATTTTTGAAATAATATAGATAACTTATTCAAATTTTTATGCCAAGTTGACTAACTTTGATTTTTCTGAATTTTCGTCACCACTTAAGGGTCTCCTTTTTCCATGATGATCCTGCACATACCCACAATAGATTCATCACATTTCATGGTTAGATTTTGTAAAGTATCTTGATTGCACATAGAGGATGCATCAAGAGAAGAATAACTATGAGTTTCATGGTTACCACTGATTGGACTTTTTTGTTCAAATAAGTTTTCCCACATGGTAGGAGCATTAGGAAAAGGAGGAATAAGATTCTCATGAGTCTGAATAAGGATATCTTTTAACACTAAACTATATTATTTGAATGTATAGAAAAGATATTAGGAGAAGGAAAGGTTTGATTGTCATGATTATCTACATTTACATCCCCATGTCCTATGATGTCTTCCCAAGTACGAGAGGTAGGATTTGTTGAACAGTCTGGATAACTGAGAGGGGGGTGAATCAGTTATTATAAAAAAAAAATTCTTGACTTTAATTAATCCAGAGAAAACTTAAATCAATTAGATAATCATCTAACAAACATGAACATGAAATCACATAAACAACACCATGCAAAATGAAAACCAAAATTTATGTGAAAACCCAAGAAGGGAAAAACCACAGAGAATGCTAATTCTCAATTATAAAAGATCGGTTAAGGTGACACCAATTAAGGTGATTTTTACAAAGGATCATTGCCAAAATTCTCATTGTAGGTAAGGATCACTATCGGGCTACAACAACCAAAAATAGAAAGGCTCACTACCAAAAGAGAAAGGCTCACTGCCAATAGAAAAGGGCTCACTACTAGAAGAATAATGAAAGGAAATCCACCATTGAAATAACTCTCACCAACAATGACACCAGAGAGAATCTCATTGTTTGTTTCCTCTGGTCATATACTTTCACATACTTCACAATGTTTGGATTTTTAGATTTGTATTCAGCACACTTACTTTCATTGAATAGGATCAACTTTTACATATATCATTCAATTCCTTCATAATATCCTAAGTCGGTTGAACACAATGTCTTCATAATCTCCTCACTCAAATAAACACACTACATATTAACCATGATATTTGGAACCAAAGAATAGAATATACACATTATAATGCAAACAATGTTTTGGGGCACATTAGTCAATTTCTAGATCAATCCGGACCCATAAGAGTGTATCTCATTGTGTTGCAAAATGAATGGGACCAGGACAAGCACAACCAAAGATATATCATCACAACACAACATCTAGAGCATGTCGATCTGGATCACCAAAGCATCAAACCCAACCTCAATCAATCAACCAAGATATGCTGACATTAATGACAACCATTAATGACAACAATCAACAACATCACATTCCAACAATCTACCCCTTTTTCATTAATGGAAACATTTATCAACAAAAAACCAAACAACTCAATGTTAGCATCAACAACATCAAAGTCCACATCAATAGGATCAAGGTCCTTTTTTTCTTCTCCCCCTTTGACATCAAGGACAAAGGGAAAAAACTCTCCCTGGAAAACTTACTCCGCTCCCCCTATGAGGAAGCTACCAAACATTGATCCAGATAAGGATGAGCATATAATATCATAGACCAATGCACACCCTAGTACAAATTATTGTAGACTAGGAGGGGGCAGAACCCCTAACTTCTGCCAGAGATACTCAAAAGTATCTTTGCTCAATGGTTTTGTTAAAATGTCTGCAATATACTCTTTTGTAGGTACATATTCAAGTCCTACCTCATTGTCCAATACATTCTCTCTCAATAAGTGATATCTAATGGATATATATTTCATTATGAAGTGTTGCACCGGATTCTTGGAAATGTTTATTGCACTGGTATTACCACACATAATTGAGATCGTTTCATCAAATGATATGCCAATGTCCTTTATTGTTTGTTTTATCCACAGTACCTAAGTGCAACATGAGAATGATGCAATTTATTCAGCTTTAGCAGTAGATAAAGATACAAAATCTTATTTCTTACTTCACCAAGCAACCAACTGAGAGCCAAGGAAATAAGCTCCACCACTTGTGCTTTGCCTATTATCAACACACCTGACCCAATCAACATAAGTATAAGCTGTCAAAGTGAAATCTAAATCCTTTGGATACGATAACCCCATATCTTTTGTACCTTTCAAATATCTAAAGATCCATTTTACTCCAACAAAATGTGATTCCTTTGGTTCTTACTAAAATCTAGTTGTTAAACAAACAACATACATAATGTCTAGTCTAGTAGTAGTAAAATATAAAAATCCTCCCATCATCAACCTATACATACTTGCATCAATTTTAGGTGAATCATCTTCTTTTTTCAACTTGCATCCAGTAACAATAGGTGTACAAATCGGTTTGGAGTTCTCCAATCCAAACTTCTTCAATAATTCTTTGGTATACTTGGACTGATAGATGAAAATTCCTTTGCCATTCTGATTTACTCATAGTCCAAGGAAGAAATTTAACTCACCTATCATAGTCATTTTGAATTCCTCTTGAATTTCATCTATAAAGTTTTTACACATATCACCATTTCCTCCAAAGATTATGTCATCAACATAAACCACAACAATCAACACTTGATCTGAGTAAATTATGTAGTATAAATTATTGTCAACAGATCCCTTCTGAAATCCTTGTCCAATCAAATACTTGTCTAATCTGCCATACTAGGCTCTAGGTGCCTGCTTTAAACTGTATAAATCATTCTTCAACCTGCATACAACATTAGGGTTACTTCCAGACTTAAATCTCTATGGTTGCTAAATGTAGACTTCTTCCTTCAGTTCTCCATTCAAGAATGTTGATTTTACATCCACTTAATAGACTTTGAAATCCTTAAAGGCTATAAAAGCTAAGAACATCTGGATCACTTCTATCTAAACAATAGGGGCATATGTCTCTTCAAAATCAATACCTTCGATCTGAGTGTAACCTTTGCAAAATAATCTTGCCTTGTTTCCCATTACTTTTCTGTTTTCATCCAGCTTGTTCTGAAATAGTCTTTGTTCCAATTACATTTTTGTCTTCTGGTCTTGGCACAAGTTCCCAAGTCTAATTTTTCTCTATTTGATCAAGCTCTTCTTTCATTTTCTTCACCCAATTCTGATCATTGCATGCTTCTTCCATAGTTTTTGGCTCAGTTTCTGAGAGTAGAAACAATAATACTTACTCTTGAGTTGCTTTGCTTCTTGTGATGATTCCCTTATTCTTATCTCCAATAATTTGGTTTTCTAAGTGGTTTCTCTATATATACCTTGGGGTTTTGGTGATAATTGTTGGAGCCTCCTTTGTCTCTTCTTCTTTCTTATCTTTTTCTCCTTGATCATCTCAGTCATCTATTTCATATTCAATATGCTTGTCAGGATTTCATTGAACATCTTCATCCACTTTCACATTCACACTTTCCACTATCTTATTCATTCTCTTGTTGTAACACTAGTACACTTTGATTCTTGTAGAGTAACTAAAAAATATGCCTTCATCACCTCTACTGTCGAACTTTCCAAGATTTTCCTCATCTCTCCGGATGTAGCATTTTCTTACAAATTTTTTGAAGTACTTTACTTTGGGAGCTATTCCATGCCATAGCTCATATGATGTCTTTCCATACCTCCTCTAGAATAGTACTCTGTTAAGAGTGTATATTGTTGTGTGTATTGCTTCTTTCTAGTAGACCTGTGGTAAACCTGCTTCCATGATCATTGTTCTAGCTGCTTCTTGAATTGTTTGGTTCATTCTTTCCACTACAAAATTATACTAAGGTTTTCTAGGGGTAGATAGTTGTCTTTTAATGCCATGTTTCTTATATAAATTTTTGAATTCATCAGAAGTAAACTATCCTCCTCTTTCAAGTCTTAAACACTTGATTCTCCTATCAAATTCATTCTCAACTCTTTCCTTGAAAATATTGAATTTTTCTAAAGCCTTTTATTTTTCTCTTTAAAATATGACCAAAGTTAGTATGGAATAATCATCTATTAAAAGAATGAAACATCTCTCACCTTGTAAGCTTCTTGTTCTAGTTGGCCCACATATGTCAGTGTGTAGTAGGTCCAATAATCCAGTAGATGATTCTTCTTTTCCTCATAATGTTTTTCTTTTTTCTTTTACTTCTTGACATCCTTTGCAGATAATGCTATTAGGTTTAGTCATTCTTGGCAAGTCTCTGACTACTCTTGTTGAAATTATTCACACCAAATTGTTGAAGTTGATGTGACATATCCTCGAGTGCCAGAGCCAATTGTCATTGGACTGCGATAATAAGCATCTCTTTGTAGCTCCTTCCATTTGATACATATTCCCACTTGTTCTTTTTTCCAGCTACAATAATAGTTCTGGATCTCATAGCCATCATCCTAAAACACCACATTATATCCATTTTTCACACATCTATCTAACACTAAAAATATTATGATATAAACCCTTCACATAGTAAACAATGTCAGTGTTATATGTTCCATCAAAGGTAATAGAACCAATTCCAACTATTTGTTCCATTTTATCATCTCTAAATCTAACAAAACCTCCATATTCTAAAGCTTCAAAAACTTACTTTTGTCATCGTTCATATGATTCGAACATCCAATATCAATCAACCATTCATCTCTATTTTTTTAACATTTAATGTAACTACAGTGTTGTCATTAGATTTTAGAAACATATTAGAGATATCAAACCTAGGTTCATCCTTTTCTACCAAAAAAAAACAATCCTCATGATCTGATTCATCATCTGAAATACTAGCATTCTCATTAACATAATAGGCCTTCTTATTGACCTTTTTAAACTTTTGTCTTGTTCCTTTTTCTAGACACCTAGTTTCTAAATGACTAATCTTTCCACATCTGAAACATTTAAGAGGTAACATACCTTTGTACTTGTCATTACATTTCTTCAATTTTCTTGTGAATTTTTCTTCCAACTCATCTAAACTTTCACTATTTGGATCTTCTTCTATTTTTGTGGCTTTGAAGGCTACTTCAGATTTCTCCTTTTCTTTTCCAAAATTCCTCATCTCAAACATGGTTAAGGTGCCAAATAGTTGCTCTCTGGTGAATTTCTTTGGATCATAAACTTCCTCAATAGCTGAGATCTTGCCATTGTAGCTCTTTGGTAGGGTCATTAAAATATTCTTCATAATATCTTCATCTGTCAGAGTGCCTCCTTGATTTTTGACTTCGTTTACTGCACTGTCAACTCTCCCAAAGTAGCTTGCTATATCTTCACCTTCTTCCATTCTCAAGTTTTCATATCTCCACTTAGCTGTCAACTTCTTTGATAATTTGACTCTATCATTTCCTTCATAGATTTCTTTCAACTTTTCCCAAACTTCATAAGTGGTGCTCAATGAAATAAATTTTGTTAACTTAGTCTTAGACAACGCACTAAATATTGCATACGTTTCTTTTTCATTTTCTTCATAGGCTGAGATCTCATCTGCAGAACTAGGACCACTTGTCGAAACAACATATTTTGTCTCAACAACTTTCCAAGTCTTGTAACCTAGAGAAATAAGGTAACCTCTCATCTACACTTTCCATAAATTGTAGCCAGATCCATCAAACACAAGGATTTTCAATTTGTGCACCATCAGATCTACCTCAAGTGGTTAAGCTCTTCTTCAAGGAACCAAAGCTCTAATACCAATTATTGAACATTTTGAATAAATAAGAGGGGGGCGGGTGAATCAGTTATTATAATTTTTTTCTTGAATTTAATTAATCTAGAGTAAACTTAAATCAATTAGATAATCATCTAACAAAAATGAACATGAAAGCACATCAACAACACCATGCACAATGAACACTAGAATTTACATGGAAACCCAAGAAGGGAAAGACCACAGAGAATACTAATTCTCAATTATAAAACACTGGTTAAGGTGATTTTTACAAAGGGTCATTGCCAAAATGCTCACTGCAAGTAAGGCACACTCTTGGTGGGCTCACTACATGACTATAACAACCAAAGATAAAAAGGCTCACTCCTAAAAGAGAAAGGCTCACTACCAACAAAAAATGGCTCATTGCTAGAAGAATGATGAAAGGAAATACACTGCTGAAATAACTGTCACCAACAATGACACCAGAGAGAATCTCATTGTTTTCTACCTCTGATCATATACTTTCGCATACTTCACAATGTCTAGATTTTCAGATTCACATTCATCAGACTTACTCTCATCAAACGTGATCAAATTTTAATTATACCATTCCATCCCTTCATAATCTCCTAATTTAGTCAAACACAATGTCTTCATAATCTCCTCACTCAAATCAACAAGCTACATATTAACCATGATATCCAAAACCAAAGAATAGAATATACATGTTATAATGCAAACAATGTTCTGAGCCACATTAGCCAATTTCCATATCGGTTCAGACCCATAAGAGTGTATCTCATTGTGTTGCAAAATGAACAGGACCAGGACAAGCACGACCAAAGATAGATCATCATCGCACAACATCTGAAGCATGCCAATCTAGATCACCAAAGCATCAAAATTGAACCTTAATCAATCAACCAAGATATGCTCACATCAATGAAAACCATTAATGACAAAAATCAACATCATATTCCAACAGGATTTTCAGAGCTCTTAATTATTAGGTCTCTTAAAATCAACATGTCCTCCACACAAATGTGTTTGTCATGATCATTGACGGTTATATCCATATTCACTAGAGCATTCTCACAAGTAGTGGAGGTGTTGGGAGATGAATGGAGACTATTAAAGTAGTGGCCATGAACTTAGCTTCATGTGTAATATATTTCCAAGGGGGAAGACAAACAATACTTTCATGATCTTCGATGATTGTATATCTCCTATCACCAAAATACCTTATCCACTAATAGGAGATGTATCGGGAGAAGAACAATTATGATTTTCATGATTGTCAATGCTTCCATCCTCTTGTATCAAACCTTTAGTGGATGATCTAGGAGAGATTAACTAATCAAGGGCTTCACCTAACATATCAAATTCATCACTACTAAAGGGTTTGAATGATATTATTTCAAGTATGTGTAGGATCATCAAGGAAAAAATAGGCCCTTAGGTGGTGAAAAATTCAGAAAAATCAGAGTTAGGAAACTTCACATAAAAAATTGAGTAAGTTATCTATATTATTTAAAAAATATGTAAGAATAGAATATGCAGCAAATTGAATGTATTTTCTAAACTACTAGGTTTATTTAAAAGGAAAAAAAATCTATTTGGTGGAAAATTGAAATTTCAATGCAGTAATACTTAAATTTCGGGAAAAAAAGAAGTAGGTATCTGTCTAACCACCCTAACCACAACAAAATGATAATATTTTTTATAATATTTTATATATAAGTAGAAGACTCATGTCCTGATGTGATGCATATTTTTGTAATTTTTCCAAGTAAATAATTAATTATAATTTTTTTATTACAAATTTTGAAAAATATAAAAAACTCATATGTCTGACCACCTTAACTTGGTGAAAACTTCATGAAATTCAATTTTATTTTTTAATCCTAGAGTATGTGAAATAGAATGTGACACATGTTTCAAATTCAAAAAATGTGATACCATTTGACATCTATAGATGTTTTTTAATCAACCTATTAATCTGGACTTTAGTCGTAATTCAAATAGAAAATAAATAATAATTATTTATTAAATTCAAAGTTTAAAGAATAATTATATTGGTTGAAAGCTGAGAATCTCCTTTAAAAAAACCTTTTGTTTCATCAATTTGGGATAAAAAAAGTCATTAGCCACATACCCTACACATACCCATCATATCACCACTTTTTCCCCCATCATGATCCTACACATACCATTTCTCTAAGGTTAACCATTTTTTATTTGTTTCTTTTGATTTTTTTAGTTTTTTAGTTTCTTTTTTGAATGAATTCCAAATGTAATCTGATCTAATTGAACTATGAACTAATGCTGAGAATGAAAAATGCAAGAAACTAATTCTATCCACAATTGCAATGAATGTAAATCATTCTACTTCTACTGATTTGAATGTAATAGAAAGTACCCAAACTAAAATAGAAAAATAATAACAACAAAAAAAATCTTAAAAATAGGAAATTTAACTCTATAAAATGCAGTTCAGAATTTGCTCTAGGACCAATTCGCCCAAGGTGGTGAATGAGTCCTAGTAGTGGTTTTTTTAGATTTTTTAATTTTTTTGGTTTATTTTTATGTTTTCTATGTTGTATGATCTAAGTCTAAGATGCAACTATAGTTTTTGAATAATTTTCAATGAAATTAAGTGCAAAAGTGCTAGCTAAATGAGCTTTCACTAATGCAATCTATTTGAAACCTTAGAATGCCAATTAACCAATGCAAACCTTAATGCAATGTTAATGTAAGCTAAATATAGGATGAAGATGCACTCCAAATTATAATTTCAATGTCCTAAATGCGGGTTCACCAAAATAGAATCTGTGAAAATGGGGGAATGATGATGTATTCGCACCCACATTCAAAGATGTTCCACTCAAGGATAACCCTAGAGATCTCAATGAAAAAGAGAAAGAGATCTTGCAATAGGGTTGTCCTAGTGACTAAATATGATCTAATGAGGGGTTCACCACCAAGTTTAGACTTTGAAATGATAATGAAATGCTAAATGAAATGAAAAAACCTATTATGATGCAAACTTGAATTAAATGACTTAGAAATGCATATAAATCAAAACATAAAGCTGTAAAATTAGAACTTTGCACCTAGAAAACTTGTAGAAGCTTAAATGAAGATTCGAAATGTTGTTGATCCTAAAATTTTAGCCTAATAGGACTCATTCACCATTCTAGGCGAATCAGTCCTAGATTTGGATTTCTACATAGGAGCAAGTTTCAGGAAAATGGGTATCTAAATCTACAAAAATCTCTGAAAAAACCTATAGTGTGACTCATTTTCCACTTTTGGGGAATGAGTCTAGTTTGGATTTTCTGGAAAATCAAAGTCTCAATCTACTCTTCTCAATCTGCTTAATCTGTTCTTCTAGGTTCTTGGATCCAAAACTCTTATTTTGGGCTATAGATGACCTTTTAGTGAAGATTATGACCTTGCAAATAGGGAGACAACTCCAACAAGCTTGTAATGTAATATTCAATGATCTTCAAGTCTTCAAAGTACCTAGATCTACAATTACACAAAGAAAGTGAGAAAAAGTGTTTATTGTTAGGGAATAGGGGTTTTCCTTGGTCAAACCCCTTTTAGGTAATTAAACCAAATGATGAAATAAGATAGTAAAGCATGAACATGAAATAATGCAATTAAAACCTTCCCATGATGATGGATCTTGAATTACTACAACAATTGATGAAGAATCTACCCTTGAATGCCTTAGAAATGATCTTGAATGCTTTCTTGATGCTGTTGTGAAATATTTAAATACTTAAGTCTTTCTTGCTTGACTTGAAAATAATGTAGGATTGATGAAATAATGATTTTAAAGCTTTTTTATATAGGAAGTCCACTCACATGACCATTAATTTGATCCCAAAGGCCGACATGGAATAAATTTGAATTAGAAACCCACTTTTCCCACTCAAAACCTTAAAAATAGGCCAAATGGGACTCATTCGCCCAAAGTGGCGATTGGGTCCGACAGGGGCTATTTTTAGTCCTAAAGTGTCGGGGAGTCAAGGAATTAGGCTTATATGTTGATATTATGAGGTTTTTGATCAAAATATGCCTTGGGATGCACAATATGTGGTAATAGGGGCCTATTAATGATGATGTATAAAGATCATAAATGTAATAGGCCACAAATTCCAATGTGAAAGTGCAAATAAATACAATAAATTTACAACACTAAATTAAGGGAAAATTGGGTCTATTTGGGTTAGAAGGTCCCTAAATCCCATGTAAATGTGTAGAACACATTACAACACTAGATTAGATCCACCTTAATTTACAAACCTCTTAAATTTAATGTGAAGGTGTAAATAAATACATTTTACAACATTAAATTAAGGCCGAGTTAAGCTATTTAGCTTTAAAAGGGCCCAAAACCTAATGTGGATGTGTAAAACACCTCATAACACTAGATCAAGGTGAAATTAATTCCAATTTGTCATTAAATATTCCCAAATTAAGAAAGGGATAAGGAAATTTTTTCCGTTGTTCCAATTTGTACCCTACTGTAGTGAAGAAAAATGCATCCCTTTACATTTTCACACTTCTTTGGGCCGTCTGTGCTAAAATTGGGCTTCTTTATGCCTTATTTGGTCATATTTTGCATCCAAAAGCCTTATTTGAATGCATTTTTCTCAGAATAGTCTTGAAATTTAATAAATGAAAAATCATAGTTCAATGTTTGAGGTTATGTGTTCTAGATCTATTTATATGGGAATCATAGGCCACCTTGGGTGTATGGGTCCCACCTAGGTCTTGGGCTTGATTTCAAATATTGTATTGAACTTAACACTTCTTGGAGTTTGTTTGACATGTTTATGACACTGGGACTCATATGCCCCAACTGGCATATGAGAACTTCTAATGAAGGGTCCTCCCCTTACCTATAAAATATCACCACATACACATGGAAAGAGCAACCAGATGCAAGAAGAAAATAAATATTTCATTTATTAATAGAATGAAATTACAGATTACATGCCATCCTATGGGCTACTTATTACATGCATCTACTGACTAGCAGATCTAAGTTCTCCTTTGTTCTACACTGTAAGCTATTAAAAAACTTCGCCCTCTAGTACTGCTCACCTTGTACTCCTTTAGTGTTTATATCTCTCTCTCAAGCTTTCTAGGTCAGCCTTGATCTTTCCTGCTCTTCATGTCATAGTTTCCATTATCGTCCAATCAACCTTTGAAATCACTAAGTCATTATATCATTATCAATAGCTACACCGATTTGGCTAAAGAATATGTATTTCATAACAATGATTTCGAATACACCAATATTTCTCTGTCAAGTGTTGTGACCGAACTCACTATCCACCATCGTTGACCTTCCTCTTTCATCTACCACTTTCATAATGTCTCCAAGACTTTGGGATATCTCTCTCTGAAACCCCCATATCACATCGATAATCTTTTAGCAGGATATCATCAGAATTCCTAAGAGATATCAGAGGATCTCACACTGACACCATAATGCCAAACTGACATCACTACCACCACAATGTCGATGAGACACTCCTAGTCAAAGAGACTTAGGAGTATCTCCTACTAACACCATAAGGTCACCTCGATGTGACGTTCAACTAAACCCACAAACATCAGAATGTTGAACAAACACCTAATGTTGAAGAGACATTTATGAATGTCCTATTGGCAAGCATGACTCTCGCAATATAGCTCCACTGCACTCTGACGGGATGTCTAAGAGACATGTTCAGAACTCCCACCGATACTGCTTTGTCTCTTCGATGAAAAAAACAACACTAAATCAGGTTGTTGGAGAGAATTCTATGCAAGTATCACCAAAATGTACTTGACATGCCAAACTCCCTATCCAAAGAACCATAGAATGTCATAAATATGGAAACCCAATGCTGACTATGCATATAGGTTAGCCCTTATTGGAATTAAAAAAAACTCAGATTGTAAATTGTTGATGCAAGATTGCTCTCTAATCCCTTGGATGCTCCTGCATCACCTACTTTAACGAGGACCTATTTCAAATCAAATTCTTGTCAAGATTTTATTATCCTAGATCTGATGTCAGCTTGTAGTGTTTTAATTTTAGAAAATTTGGCATAAACAAGTATGAATCCAAGGTTATTTCACATAATTTCTCCTAGCAAGTTTACAAGTAATTTGGAAATATTCAAGAGAAAGTGTGATCTAGAAATTCAAGTATTCAAGAGAAAATTATGAAGCATTTGGAGCAGCATTCAAGATTCATGCATCATGTCAAATTCATCACGCATCATGTGTGTTTTTGAGCTAACATTTGTGATGTAGGTTTTCATGATTCAAACAAGCATTTAAAGACATTATCTCATATCAAGATCAAGAGTCAAGATCCAAATCCATTCGAGAAATTTCACACAAGTTTGTAGTCTTTATTCCAAGGTTTTGGTGAGTTGCAACATTTCATTTGTTCATTCATCATTCCTTCATTTTATTTCATTTCATTTCAAGGTTTGATTACCAAAACAGGGTTTGACCAAGGAAAACCCCCATTCCCTAACAAAACAACATTTTTTCCCTCTTCATGTGTGATTTCAAATCTAGGTGATTTGGAGCTTGAAGATCCTTTGAAGACAAAGTTTCAAGATTGAAGAAAGTTGTCAAAGTTGTCAAGAACTTGTCTTCTTCATAAAAACTCATCTACAAATCATAATTTAGACTTTCGGGCATGGATATCAGACAAGACGAAAGTTAACGAAGATCACTTGAGGCTATAGATGTTTTAGTCAAACCCGAATACTAGGACTAAATCACTCCTTTGGGTGTATGAGTCCTAGTATACTTATTTTTGAAAATTTTCTAAAGATCCTGATTTGTCATCTGAAGATTCCATATGCTTCCCAGATTCTTGTAGTATGACTAAGTCGCCCAATTTAGTATATTAGTCCTAGTGAACATCAAAAACAATAAATTCTAGGGTTTTTAGATGGCTCCATAGACCAACAAAGTGTGTTATGCAAGGTGGCAATATAATTGAAACTGAAAATGATTAAATAAGGAACATTCGAAGGAGTCTTGCTTAATTCCTATGAGGTCTTAACTTAGGGAACATTGTGCCTAATGTCTCCAAGAGGACCAATCAAAGAATATAAGATTCACAACTTAGGGGATGTAGTGTGTCACATCAAGCCACTAAGAGGAATATAATATTTTTGGAGAGATCACGCTCCTAAAGGACATCACACCTAATGTCATCCACAAAGTGAAAGAGACATCACATAAAGTAAAAATAATACACCATGAAACATGAAAAAGAATAATGCAAAATAATAATGCCAATGTATGCCCCCACTCTAAAGAAATTTCTAAACACCATTTTTTGAGCAATTACTTTAAAGTAGAAAATGATAAATACTAACAATAAAGAAGACATGAGAGCTAACTAGGAAAATTGTATGCCAAGTCATATATTTTCAAGTAAAGCTATGTCATGCAAAAGAAAAGGGAGTGGTTACCCCCAAAAATGAAACTCCAAACATATGAGGGATCTATGGATTTGGGGTTAGTATGTTATTGCTACAATGGTTTTAGAGAGCTCAAAACTATCACCATTCCCCAAGTACTCATAGAACTAGAAGAATGACACAAGAAGAGTGAAAAAAAAGAGAAACCTTTCAGGTCATGGAAGAGACATGAATGCCTAGACACCTTGCGTCATCCCTAAAAGGAAAACAGAAGACAAATATAAAAGAGAAAAAGGAAAAAATATTGTGTGTCAACATGGAAAAGACATGAATGCCTTGACACCTTGCATCATCCCCAAAAGGAAAACATAAGACAAATGAAAAAGAGAAAAAGGATAAAGATTTTGAGTCAATATGGAAGAGACATGAATGCCTCGATGCCTTCTATCATCCCCAAAAGGAAAACACAAGACCAAGAAAAGATAAAGGAAAAGATAAAGATCTATGACATAGAGAAGAATGAAGGTACAAATAGAGGAATGCCACAAAGAGAGAGAAATACATCAAACATAACATCATGACAAGGCACAATATGCACATGCAATCATACAAAAGAAGAAGAAATAATGCAAAAGACTAGTAAGGCACATTCAAGTCAACCTAAAGCAATTCGTCTACATCCCAATCTTGTTCATCATATATCGAAGGATAACAACTAGCCAAAGGGAAAATAGAAAGTGTCAAACTAGGATCATCACTAGGCTCAACACTCTTCTTAGGAGAATTGGCGTTTAAGCTCATAGAAGAGGAAAACAATATATTCAATTCATTATGCAGTTCCCAATCAATTTTAGCAATCTCCTCATCATCATATAAATTAATCACAATAGGAGGTTGAATGATAACATCCAAAGAAGGGTTAAACTCTTGTTGTGGTTGCATTATAGCATCTTTTTGTTTCGATAAATTGATACTCATCATGCATTGCTTCAGTCAAGTTTGGATCTTGATTTTCTTTGTTTATTTCTTCATTTAACCAGTGAGAAAGGGAATGACATCTACGCCTACACTCTCTAGCACCTCTATTTCTTTTAGTTCTATTTTCAAGTTGTGTTTGTGTAGGAGCAGGTTGATCAAACATAGGTTTATTTTCTTCCCCAAGGGGAGGAATAGAAGGAACCATGGAAGGTTGTTAAACCACTCTCTCTTTGACTTTGTAATTTTTTTTTATTCTAGGAGGTATGACAAGATTGTTTTTGTTATCTCTTGGTGATTTGTAGGAAGTAGATGAAGGTTTTCTCTTAGGAAGGTCTTGGATCTGTGGACTTTACTTATGTTCAGTCATTGTTTCATCAAAGATGGTAGGCCCAGTTCTAGGTTGAGGTATGTTTCAGAGGGATAATTCTACTATTTTATTTGCTTTGAACTTTTGGTAGGATTTGAAAAAGAAGTCTTATCATGGTTTGATAGTTTCTATAGGCTCGGGCCAAAAGAAATCTAAGAAAAAGTTTCCACAAGAAGACAAAGGGTTAAATCCATTGTGATGAATGGTGAAAATTTCATTATCAAAGGGGAACTTTAAGCATTTATGTACAACCAAAGGGACTGCATTCATGGAGCGAAGACATGGATAGCCTAGCTTAACATGAAATTGGTTCGACTGTGATATGATGGAGAATGAGATATCTAATGTTTTTTGTCCAATTTGTAAAGGAAGGGTGATTGATCCCATCGTAGGGCAAGAGAAACCATTATGCGTCTTGATCCATGCTTTCAGTTTATCATATATATCTTGATAGAGTTTATTCTAAAGTAAGATTTCTTTGGGGATCACATTCTATCCACAAATAGGATCTATTAATATCCCATTAGTGGGCTTGTCATAGATTCGGCTGGCTATGTAAAGAGGACCATCAGGTGCATGTTTAAGTATATCTTGTGAAGAGAAAGCAATCTCAAGAGGATTTTTAGTTTTTCCCTTGTGAGGAATGACATCTATCACTCCTACCATATCATCCATAGGATCATTATCTATAGGATCATGTCGAATAGTATCATTGTTATCATCATCTGTATCAACATTCATCACATTATTCTTTGTAGTTTTGCTTTCTTTCACAAATAAATGTTATGATTAGCCATAGATTGGTGAAAATTTGCAAGTTCTGGTTAGGAGGCGCAATGGACTTATTTTCTTGATCACTAACACCTCCAATGGAAAGACAACTAGAATCAATGAGGTATTGCACAAGATTTTTAAGATGCTTGCAATGTTTTGTATCATGTCCATTTTGTTGGTGATAATGACAATAAGAACTTGGCCTATAATTTATAAGTAATGGTTTATTAGGATCAAGAGTCTTAATGGGAGGCAAGTTAATCATCTTCTTTCCTATGAGTTTTGTCATTGTGTTGTTAAGATATTGGGTAAGGGAGTGAATTATCTTTTTGGGTCCCCATTGCTAAAGGCTATCGTGACTTTAACATTAGCTACTTGGTTATTAGAATTGTGAGTTATTTGTTTTATGGGGATTGAATTGAAGGAAACATTTATTATATTTCCTAAAAGGTTGAATTTGTTTTTGGTTTGCAGACTCAAACTTCTCAGTATGGCTAGACGTGGATTTTGTATCTTGACTACTAACTGAATTTTGATAATCATGGAGAATAGTACATAAGTGCATCAAAGAGGGGAATTTCATCATGGTAAGCTTATGTTGTATCTTACATTGTAAATTATCTATGAACATCTTTTGAAGGTGAGGGTTAGGAAACTTGACATCGATTTGGGAATAAAGAGATTGGTAACATGAGATAAAATATATAATCTTTACTTCTTTTTTCTTACATCTCATCAAGTCGTCCAAGATCATTTTGGGGCTCATATGAACCTTGAAATGATTTATAAAGGCCTCAAAAAGTTCATTGAATGAAGGAATTGAGTTTTTTGGTAACAAAGAGAACAATTCTAGGGAAATATCCTTCAAGAACCTAGGGAAAAACTTAGAAAAGATTTTATTGTCAAGAATAAAGTCACTACATAAGGTAGTATAGGTGGAAACATGGTTAGAAGGATCTCTTTTCCCTCCATATTTCTTGAATCTAGGCACCTCTACACCTTGTGTCATCGATGTGCACAATATCTCCAATGACAAAGGACTACTTTTGACATAATATGTAGGTGGACCATTTTGATTTTGGTTGATGGTGTAAAATTTCTTTTGAAGGGATGAAACAGTTTACAAAAGTTGGTCATTGCTTGTGTTGTGGGATTAAGGTTAAAATGGTAAAGGAAAACTAGTGTTTGAGGGGAAGTGTTATTGTTTTTCAAATATTTGAACTATGTTTCTCACAAGGTCAAGTCCATCTTCACTTTCAAGCATGCGATGAATGTTATCTATGGTAGGGATGGTAGTAGTGGAAATGTTGTCATTTTACACTTGATGTTGTAAGTTTTCTAAGTCTTCATGAATTTGACTTATGTTTTCTTGCAGAATACTAGCAACTATTGTTTCAACATTTGTCACACTACCCGAAGGCAAAGAGTTGTTAAGGGTATGGTCCAAACTTAGTGTACTAGTGTCAATACTAGGAGTGAAAAAGCTAGAAAACCCAAGATCCACGATGATTGTACTAAAATAGGATGACATGAGTCTCGAACTTCGTCTCACTATAGTATTAGCAATAGGAAACCAAATACTCATGTAAGGGATACTAAATGCAAGATAAATGCAAATGAAATATAAGCTAAGTATAGTGAAATGAATATAAAAAAAACTCTATAAACTGAAACAAAAAAGTATCAACAACAAACAGGAGCAAAAAACTAGAGTTTTAAATTCTAGAAAATGCAGTGCAAAATCTACACTCAGACTAAATCACCTAGAGGGGTGTATGAGTCCCAGTGGAGTTTTTTTATAAAAAATTTAGAAAATTTCAAGTGATTTTTATGCTTTCTAGTTTGTGATATCTGTAACCTAAGTGAAAATGCAATTTTTGTATGATTTCGATGATTTGAGATGCCAAAATGCAACCTATATGCACTTTCACTAATGCAATAATTAAAAACCCTAGAATGCTAATTAACTAATACAAAATGAAATGCAATGTTAATGCAAGAAAGAGCTAGGATGATGATGCACTCCAAATAAGAATTATGATGTTCTAAATGTAGGCTCACCAAATTGAAATAATGGAAAATGGGGAGATTGCTTTCATATGGTTTAGAACATAGAGAAAAACCCACTTTGCAATTATCTCATTGAAGGGAAACCCTAGAGATCTCAATGCTAAGGAGAAAGAGATATTGCAATAGGGTTTTCCTAAGGTTTGATTTTAAACTAATGAGGGGTTCACCACCAAGCTAGGGCTTGGAAAGACAAATGAAATGCAAGTTATAATTCTTAAGCCTAATGTAATGAATATTTTTTCACTCAATAACCTAAAAATGCATGTAAAATAGAACAAAACGCTGCAAGATGAAATGTGTGCACCTAGAAATATGAAGATAATTGGATGAAGCTCTCAAATGTTGAAAACACTAATTTTAAGAACTGCTAGGATGCATATACCAGTCTGGGCGATTTAGTCCTAGATCTGGGTTTCTATTCAAAAACTAGAATATGGAAAATGGGTGTCCAAAACTACAAAAACCTAAAAATTGACCTAAATTGGGACTCATACACCAGAACTAGTGTATTAGTCCAATTAGGGTTTTTTATAATTTCAAAGCCTAAATCTACTCTTCAATGTCTAGTATGTCCTTTTCAATTGATTTTTGGATCCAAAAACCTGATTTGCAACATGTAGAAGTCCTCCAAGTATCTCTAATGCAAGGTGACAACTTTGATAACTTTGAGTGCACTTTGACAACTTTCTCCAAACTTGCTCTTCAATGTGTCTCCAACCTAAACCTACAAATCACACACTAAAGAGAGGGAAATTTTTTGTTTTTCTAGTAGATAGGGGTTTTCCTTGGTCAAACCTCATTTTGGTAATCAAACCTTGAAATGAAATGAAATAAGAATGGAGAATGATGAATGAAAAAAATATGTTGTTGCAACTCACCAAACCCTAGTGATGAAGTACTGCAAACATGTATGAGATGAATCCAATGGATGTAGATCTTAACTCTTGCTTGAATATGATAGATCTTGAATTGATTTCTAGATTGAATCATGAAACCCTACATCACAATTGTTATCTAACAAAAAACATGAAGCATGAATACTTTGACATGATACTTGATGCTTGAATAATGCTCTAAAATGCTTGATAATCTACCCTTGAATGCACTTCAATGCTCTTGTAAACACTTGAATGCTCTTGTGAACTCAACTTTGCTATAAGGATGCTCATTCAACTTGCTAGGTGTAAAATGAGTGAAATAACCTTGTATTTATACTTATTTTGTAAAAATTCCCAAAATTACAACACTACAAGTTAACATTAGATCTAGGAATATAAAATCCCACCAAAAGTTTGAATTAATTTTGATTTTGGGCCACATGGGACTCATACGCCCAAGGTGGCGTATGAGTACCACTAGGCATAATTTATGAGATCAATTTAAAAAATGCTTAAAAATATGTGAAATCAAGATCGAGACCCAAAACCCTAGGTGGGACTCATACGCCCAAGGTCATGTATGAGTCCCAAATCACTAAATCTAGGCCACACAACCTAAAAAAACCTTAATTTTATTGGATGTTGATTTGTGTCGGGATTATCCTAAAAAGGATTCTTTAAATGAGGCTTGTGGATGCAAAATAAAGCCAATTAAAGCACAAAGAATCCTAATTATTAATAAAATCCTTGAAAACTATGAAAGTGTGTTACAACACTTTACAACAATCCAAATAAGGTACCAATTAAGCTCGTTTAGTTCACAAGGGCTCTAGACCTAATGTGAATATGTTCAAAATATTACAACACTAAATCAAGGCCATGTTAGGGATTACTTTTTTCATCATTACACCTACATAAAAAAATGTTAGCTCAAAAATAAACATGATACATGATGATGTTGACATGCTGTTTGATACTTGAATAGTGCTACAAAATGCTTGATAATCACTCTTGAATGCTCTTGTAAAATCTTGTAAGTGCTCAAAATTTTTCTATAATGCTTGAATACTTGAAAGATTAGGAGATAATATGTGAAATAACCTTGTATTTATACCTTTTTATGCAAAAATTCTCAAAATTACAACACTAGAAGCCAACATCAAATCTAGGAGAATGAAATCTTGCCAATAATTTAAATTTAAATTAGTTGTAAGCTAAGTGGGAATCATATGCCAGTTGGGGCATATGAGTCCCATTGGGCTAAGCTTGGGACACAAATTTCAAGAAATACTTAATTTAATGTGAAACTCAAATCTAGGCCTTGAAACCTAGGTGGGACCCATGCATCCAAGGTGGTGTATGAGTCCTAGATCACTAGATCTAGAACAAATAACCCAAAACCATTGAATTATGATTGGCTATTAGATATGTGTTGGGATTATCCGCATAAAGATGCATTAATTAAGGCTTGTGGATGCAAAATAGGACCAAATAAGGCACAAAGAAGCCCAATTTTAGTAGGGAATGACTGAACAAGTGTGAAAATGTAAAGGGATAAATTTTCCTTTTTTAACTTCACTTTTTTATTTTTAATTCAATCATGAACATATGTTTTAAATATTTATTTTTGTTCAAGGGACTCAATCGACTTCCACATCGATTCCACCTAAGGGTTTTTCAAGAACTCATCCACTATTGAGTGTCTCACATCAGGTGTAGGTACATTTATATTATAAATTATTTAACTTGCTACTTAAATGAATATTTTTGTCACCTCTTACACCTTTAGGGCTTTGCACCTAAAAGGAGAGAGACAAAGATCAACACTTCACTCAAGACCAAACCCTTGAGATTTCAATGCAAAGGAGATTGAAATATATTAAAGGGGATTGTCCTAAAGGCTGAAAAATAATAAAAGAGACTCACTACCAAATGTAAACCTAGAAAATGGAAAATTTTTGAAAAAAAAATGTGATATGCAAAAAGACCTAAGAAGATGAATAGAAATGTAAGTACAATAGAATATGAAAGTAAAATAGAAAGTGTGCACCTAAAAATTTGTAGAGGGTGGAATGGAGGCTAGAAGTGTTGCTGATACTAAAATTTTGACCTACTGGGACTCATTCGCCATTCTGAGTGAATTAGTCCCAGATCTAGAAAACTGCACTGGAGCCTATTTCAAACAAATGGGTATCTAGATCTATAGAAATCTCTGATAAAAGGTAAAGTGGGACTCATTCACCACTAATGGAGAATGAGTCCACTTTGAATTTTCTAAAAAATTGAAAGTTGAAACAGAAGCTCTTGGTTTTCTCTTTTTGTTCCTCCAGGTGTCAGGATTCGAAATCCTGATTTTGGCACTATAAGTGACTTTTTGTGGATAGGAAAGAGAGAGAAATGTTAACTATTAGGGATTGAGGGTTTGCCTTGGTCAAAACCTGTTTAGGTAATTAAACCAAAATGATGAAATGAGATGAAGAATGAACATAAAACAATGCAATTAAAAATGTGCAATGATGATAGATCTTGAATTGCTGCAACAATCGATGAAGAATCTGCCCTTGAATGCCTTAGAAATGACCTTGTGAAGACTTGAAATGCCTAGAATACTTGAGTGATTGATTGATTAATTGGTTGGATGATTGTTGAATGATCAGGGAGGTGAAATGAGGAAAAAACTTTATATTTATACATAATTATGCAATAATTCCTAAAAATACCACATCATAGGCCGACCTTAGATCTTAGAAAATAAAATCCCACTACAATTTTGAATTCATTTTTATTTTTGAGCCAAAGGGGACTCATTCTCCCCTAATGGTGAATGGGTCCCACTCAAGGTATTTTAAGTCGATGTTAGAAATTAGATATTTTAAATGATGTTAATCGAGTTTATTCTCAAAGATACTCTTAAGTAAGGCATGTAAGTGTAAAATGGGGCCAATTAAAGCATAAGAAAGGTCAAATTATTAATGACAAGCCTAGAAATTTTTGAAATTTTGTTACAACACTTTACAAAAATTTGAAATAAGGCTTGGTAAATGATAAAAAGAAGTTATTTAGGTAAAATATATTAATAAGATCCTAGAAAAGTGTGAAGGTGTGTTACAAAACTTTACAACACTTTTGCAAGGCATCATAAAATTCTTATTAATTCAAAAGGGTCCAAGGCCTAATGTGAATGTGTTGATCACATTACAACACTAAATCAAGGAAAAACTAAGGCAACATCCTTAAGAAGGACCAAAATGAGTGTGAAGAAGTGAAAAGATCCATTTTTCTACGCTACATTTAGCCCCCACTTTAGTGAGAAGATGAACTTGCTTCAAACTCATAGTAAAGTAGACATTCAAGAGGGGTCGAATCATACCAATACAGATGGTCTAGGATAACAACAATGAAGGAAGCAGTCAAGCCCATAGGATCCAAGATCCTAAGTCACTCTAACATAAGCGCAAAAGGACACAGACAAGGTGGAAGATTTGTAACAAAATGAGATATAGAATCATACAATGGCAATAAATAGAAGGAAGAGAAGTATGAATGAGCATAAATAAAAAGTGTGGATCAAACTTCAACCATTTTTCCAACATGTTGTGGATCATATTTAGGTTATTTTTTCTGAAAATGCATACTCACTCTGAGGCGACAAAACTCTTGGCTTTCAACCGGGTGAGAAGTCTTGAAGAGGTGAGAAACATACACTCATGGCTGGTATGCACTCACACACATGCAAGTGGCTATGGGGAAGTCATGCCTAAGAATGGGCTTCCACTCAAACCATACAAAAGTTATACCTCCTGATAACATTAATAAGGTGCCACACAAAAATTATCTTCGAGTTCAATGAGACAATCAAAACTTCGTATTCTTGAAACTCATAGATATTGTAAATGAAAAATAGTGCAAGGAATGTTCAGAGGGATTTTTCTTCGTTTGTGCAAGTTATCATCTTATGGAACATTGTACCTAATGCTCCCAAGAGAGGACAAGTGGAAATTTTCTCATCTTGTTTCCAAGAGAGGACAAGTGCAAATGGTTTCATCTTGTTTCTAAGAAAGGATAAGTGCAAGAAAAAGAAAATAACACAATGAAATATGAGTGTGAACGTATGCCCCCACTTTAAATTGGTTATTAACATCATTGATGTGAGCAGTAGCTTTAAAGTAGAAGTAGACATGAGAGCTTATTCAGAAAGCCCTATGCCAAGTCACATGTTTCTAATAAGCTACGTAATGAAAAAGGTAGTATGTCACATGTGAACCAACTTAAGGCATGTCATCCACATCCCAAGATTTCTCTTATATGTTCATGAAAGGTGATCAAATAGCCAAAAGAGGTAATGACAAGTGACATATGAGGACAAGGCTAACTAACCCCTTGCCCCCACTTAGTGTAGGACAAGGGCTAGCTGAAATGATTGATAAGATGCATGGTAGAGTGAAAATCAGTATCAATTGGAGGGATTAGGTTCCCCCTCATAAGGGAGAGCACCAAGGTATGTGCAGGATCATGATGGCCCAAAAAGTGGCAATATGATGGGTATGTGTAGGGTATGTGGCTGACGACTTTTGTTTTACCCAAAATTGATGAAACAAAAAAGGGTTTTTAAAGGAGATTCGCAGCTTTACTTTGAATTTAATAAATAATTATTATTCATTTTCTATTTGAATTATGACTAAATTCTTGATTGATAGGCTGATTGAAAAATATCTATAGCTTTCAAATGGTATCACATTTTTTAATCCAAAACATGCATCACATTCTATGCTTCACAGACTATAGGATTAAAAAAATGAATTTCATGAAGTTTTTACCAAGTTAAGGTGGTTAGACATACAAGTTTTAATATTTTTAAAAAGTTGTAATAAAAAATCATAATTAATTATTTAATTGGAAAAAATTACAAAAAATATGCATCACATCTGGATATGAGTCCTCTACTTATATATAAAATCTTATAAAAAAATATTATCATTTTATTGTGGTTAGGGTGGTCACAGACCTCTTTTTTTTCCCGAAATTTAAGTACTATTGCATTGAAATTTCAAATTTTCACCAAATAGGTTTTTTATAAATAAACCTACTAGTTTAGAAACTACATTCAATTTTCTACATATTCTATTCTTACATATTTTTAAAATAATATAGATAACTTATTCAAATTTTTAGGTCAAGTTGCCTAACTCTAATTTTTCTAAATTTTTTGCAACTTAAGAGCTTGTTTATTCCATGATGATCCTTCACATACCCACCAAACTCCTTAAGATGTTGTCTTTTACTACTCAAAGCCTTATATTCATTTGTAGAATGACCATGAACTCTATGATATTTACAAAATGAATTTTTATAATAAATTTTCTTGCGAGTCCTTGGAGGGAGAGATATCAAGTGATCTTGGAGGAGTTTCGACAAGATACCCTCTTGGTCAATGATAGAAGGTGATCATGTAGTTTTCAGCAAAGATATTTCTTGCTTAGTATTAGTTGTCATACCTACACAAGAATCTTTAGATTGTGATATTTTATTTTTTCCTTTAAAGGAGGGTGTAAAATCTAACGAACTCAAATCATTAGCGTTCTGTGAGATGACATTGACATTAAGCGAAGATGTCTTTGTTTGTTTCATTTCAAGAAAATGAGAACAACCAAGAGCACTAGTGTCTATCAGTTCAAGATGCACTACTATTAAATTCAGCTTAGAAGAATCTTTTGTGAGAGTGTTGATGTTAAGTGAAGACTTTATTTCTATTAAAGAACAATAACCAAGACCATGAGTTGTGTCTTACGTTTTAGGCTTGATGGGAACATAGATACCTTATTCTCTAGCACAACATCCTTTTCCACTATAGCCAAGTTGTTTCATAAGCTCATAACCTTTTCCATAAAGCTTCTTCATCTATTTTGGATTTGGTGGTTGTTCGTGATTCAGTTAGTCAAATTTTTTTGTGTAATATGTTGTCTTTTGTTCTAAAATGGTTGAGGTGGATGCTTTCGAAGGATCATTCGAGTTTTGTGGTGACATTACTTATTTTTCATGTCCCTTATTTGAATCTTTGTTGATGATCTTGTACTCACCCATGAGTGTATGTTCAAAATATAAGGAACCCCAATCATCTTCTAATAGCTTCGTGACTTCCTCGATGTGTTTTTATTTGTCATTTTGTTCCACAGGTTCTACTTGTGTGGTTGGTATTAATGTGTTAAAGGGATTATCTTTTTTTTTCTCAAGTTGTAAGACACTATAAGGCTCAGGATCAGTGTCAAGTGTGTACACTTTTTTGTTGTAGATGTATTTCATTTTATGATGAAGAGTAGGAGGCACCCCATTCATTGTATGAATCCATGGTCTTCCTAAAAGAATATTATATGAAATTTCATTAGGCATAATGTGAATATGTGTTTCCAATGTGGCTTTCCCAATTGTAATAGGTAAAGTGATCACCCCAAGTGGTTTCTTTTCGACATTGTCAAATCCCTTAAGAGATAAAGAATTAGGTTGAATGTTTGATTTATCAACAACAAGCCTATCTAGAAGGCTCACACTACACACGTGAAGGGTAGAGCTAGTATCTACAAGAGTTCTCTTTATCCCTTTTCATTTGTATTGAGGTATGATCATGAATGCATCATTTTTTTTTTGCACTTCCAAAGATGGGGTTCACTTTGGTGGAAAATAATGTCAGCATTTATGCCTGGAATCATGGTTGCTATGTCATTTGGTGCACATTAGAAGGGATAGGAACTTGTTGCAAGGCTACTTGATCATATTGTGGTAGTGAGGGGAGGCTTGAATAAGGTCCCAAAATGATATCTTAGCAGGAGTATTCTTTAGTTGCTCAACAAGATTGTACTCCTTTCCACTTTGTGAAGGTAAACGAGGGGGAATTAGTAATATGGGGTTAGAAAAAGGTAGGGGTGTTGGTATTGGTTGTTGCAGTTACGGATTGTGTCTAGTGTTATATGTATGAGAAATGGTATTATGACTCGACTGCTGCAATACAGTATTCTTAGGTGGGTAGAGGATAAATTTGGGTCTTTTTTGAGTTGGAGTTTTGTGTGATGGTTGATAAAGGATGAGTTGAGGTTGAATAATATTAACATCCCTTAGTGAGTGAGAGTCTAATGTTGTCGCTTCATCTTCTTCTAAGGACACTAGATCATTATTATGAATGTTATCCTTTGCTTGCACCATGATATCCTTCCTAGGAGGAGATTTATTAGGAGAACTATAAACCAAACGTTCTTGACATTCAAGGATTGGTTCTTCCAAAATGATTTCATCACAAGTAGGGGAATGATCAATGGTTGGATTTTCTTGTTTATCGATAGTGGGGAGATTATGGGAAGGCTCTATTTGACTAACATTTTTCTCTAAGGTCTCATTCTCTTGTTCCATATTAGCTACCCTAGTAGGAGAGCTTGTAATATGTTCATCCATTATTAAATTTTGTAAAGAAGCTTCATCAAAAATAGGGGAGGCGTCAAGAGAAGGACAACTATGATTTTCATGCTTACCAAATAGATCTTCCCATAAGATAGGAACATTAGGGAAGGGAGGGACAATATTCTCATGACTCTCATCCATTGTGTTTTCCAGCGTCAAAGCATCGTCTTCATAGCTATGAGAGATGCTAGGAGACGAACAAGTATGATTATCATGATCATTTATGAGTTCATTCCTTTGGCCCATAATGGCTTTCAAAATAGGATAGGTAGGGAAATGATCATAAAGAGGGTTATCATAGATGTTGAAGGTTTGATTATCTAACACTAACATATTCTCATCACTATCACAAGAGGAGAAGATGTTAGGAGATGAACATAGGTAGGTTTCAATGGTCTCTTTTTGTGTTGTGTGATCATCATGATTACTTATAGTTATGTCCTCTTTTTTAGTAATGTTTTATCTAATAGGAGAGGTAAGAGGAGAGAAACAACTTGGGTTTTCAAAACTCTCATCAATTGGCTCTTCTAACACTATAATATCTTCTTTGCAAGTAGGAGAGATATTAGGAGAAGAAAAAATGTGATTTTTATGATTCTCCAAGGTTTCTTTCACTATACTAAGGATATGCGCAAGATAATCATGGAAAAAATAGGCCCTTAAGTGGCAAAAAATTCAGAAAAATCAGAGTTAGGAAACTTGATGTAAAAATTTGAATAAGTTATCTATATTATTTCAAAAATATGTAAAAATAGAATCTGTAGCAAATTGAATGTAGTTTCTAAACTACTGGGTTTGTTTAGAAAAAAAAAATCTATTTGGTGAAAATTTGAAATTTCAAAGCAAAGGTACTTAAATTTCGGAAAAATAAGTAGGTGTCTACCACCCTAACCACAATAAAATGATAATATTTTTTATAATGTTTTAGATATAAGTAGAGGACTCATGCCCCGATGTGATGGATATTTTTTGTAATTTTTTCCAAGTAAATAATTAATTATGATTTTTTATGACAACTTTTTAAAAATATAAAAACTCGTATGTCCACCACCTTAACTTGGTCAAAACTTCATGAAATTCAATTTTTCTTTTTAATCCTATAGTATGTGAAGCATAGAATGTGACACATATTTTGGATTCAAAAAATATTATACTGTTTGAAAGCTATAGATGTTTTTCAATCAACCTATCAATTAGGACTTTAGTCATAATTTGAATAGAAAATGAATAATAATTACTTATTAAATTCAAAGTAAAGTATAATTTATATCGGTGGAAAGCTGAGAATCTCCTTTAAAAACCTTTTTCGTTTCATCAATTTTGGATAAAAAAAATAGTCAGCCACATACCCATCATATTGCCACTTTTTGGCCCATCATGATCCTGCACATACCCCTAACCTCAGGGCTGATGCAAGAAGTTGGGTACACAAAAAGTTCAAAAAGTGGAAGTGTTTTTGCTGTTTTTTAGAATTTGTCACACTTGGACTAAAAATTTGAGGCACTTACACAATGAATCTTAAAAAAAACTAGTAATATGAAAGTTATAATTTTGAATCAAGTTTCCAAATATGTAAATTATTAAAATACCCAGATTATAGAAAATAAATTGTGATAGGGATTTGTAAAAACCAATTTTTAAAAGTCCCTTTTTTTTTACCATACCAAGCACATGTACGGACACCACTTTATGACCCAAATAAAAGTATTTTGCTAATTCCTTTTGGGAAAAGAGAGCTAACAACATGAAAATTTATGTAGAATTTTTTTTGTAATTTTTTGTTGAATATTTTTTTTATTGAATTTTTATTGGCCTTAATTGTTGTTTTTACAAATAAATGTGTATGGAAAACATAATTGGACCTAAACTAAACACATTTTGAATCTTTTTTTTAATTGTGTAGAGAATTGTCTAAGGTTTAATGCCATATAATTTTTTTTACAAGAAACTTAACCAAAAAAAAGTTATTAAAAAATAAAAAAAGCTTGATATTTCAAGTTTAAGGACTAGTTTGCTTAGAAATTAATTAAAAAATAACAAACATAATCCAATCTTAATAAAAATTATATATTTGGAAAGTAGACATCATTTTCTCTAATGGGTTTTACTTTTATAGATTGATTCAGACAAGAAGTCCATCAGCCATATTGCCAAAGTTGGACATTCTTCTTCATTCTGCCTTAGTTTTTTAGTTACAGGTCAAAGGCTAAGGCTCAGATTGCCAAGCCTTTCACAAGCCTAAAACCAAGGCTACATGTGGGTAGGGAATTCAATTTTTAAATAACGTGTATGCGTTTTTAAAATCACATACGCGTGACAAAATGCATATGTGTTCTTTATTTTCTTGAATATTTAAATAAATAAATACTTTTTAGAAATGCGTATGCGTTTTGTTTTACAAAATGCATATGTGTTTTAAACACGTACGCATTTTGCATTACAAAACACATACGCATTTTAAAACACGTATGCATTTCTAAAAGTAATTTATTTTTTTAAATAAATGACTTGTACGTGTTACAAAATGCGTACGCGTTATATAACGCATATGTGTTATAATGTGTACGCATTTTTTAGTGCATACACATTTTTTAGGCTCGGGTACCCGGTGCATAATGCATACACATTTTTTTAATAACACATACGCGTATGCTACTAGATTTTTTTGGGCCAAAACTTCCCCTCTTTGTGTACCCAACTTCTTGCTTTTACCCCTCACTCACATAAGGGATACTAGGAGAGGGATCAATGACAAACAAAAAGAGAGGGGAAATGACCTCATATTCATATGCACTGAACAAAACTTTCTTACAACACACAATAAGATCTAAAAATTGAACATGAAGTATGTTAGGTATAGATTTGTGTTATGAAAACATGATGTAATGATTATTCTGTAAACATGAAATGTAACCATGTTAAAGCAAACATGCAAAAGACGAATGCAATTTTTTTAGATTTTAAGGATGACGATTGACTTATTATGCTATGTAACAATTTAAGAATGCAAATTTGAAATTAAGCCATGCATGAAATGACCTAATGTAAGCTAGATCTAATGAAATGCATGTAACAGAAACTCATCCAACTAATACAAATAGTTAATGGCATAAAACAGAGGCTTAAAAATAGGGTTTATAGTACCATAGGGGTGCATAGGGACTAATTCCCCCAAGGTGGCGAATGAGTCCCAATAGGGATTTTTTTTCTAAATTTTTTAAATTTTTTTTAAAAAATTTATGCTTTTAATGTTGTATGAGATGTATCCTAAATGCAAATGTAATTTGTAGATGATTTTCATTGATTTGAGATGCAAAAATGCATCCTATATGCACTTTTACTAATTCAAAACTTTAGAAACCCTATCTATGAAAATCCTAATACAGAGTCAATGATGATGGTCGAATCCAAATTAGAAAAGAAGGTATTCAAAAAGTCAGGTTCACCAAAATGAAACAAATATTTTTGTCACATCTTACACCTTTAGGGCTTTGCACTTAAAAGGAGAGAGACAAAGATAACCACTTCACTCAAGAACAAACCCTTCAAATTTCAATGCAAAGGAGACTAAAATATATTAAAGGGGATTGTCCTAAAGGCTGAAAACTGATAAAAGAGACTCACTACCAAATGTAAACCTAGAAAATGAAGGATATTTCAAAACATAGCATGATTTGGAAAAAGAGCTAAAAAGATGAATAGAAATGTAAGTGCAACAAAATAGGAAAGTAAACCAGAAAGTGTTCACCTGAAAAATGTGTAGAGGCTAGAATGGAGGTTGTAAATGTTGTTGATCCTAAAATTTTGACCTACTGAGACTCATTCACCATTCTGAGTGAATCAGTCTTAGATCTGGGAAACTGCATTGGAGCCTGTTTCAGACAAATGGGTATCTGGATCTATAGAAATCTCTGAAAAATAGGTACAGTGGGAATCATTCCCCAGTAATGGTGAATGAGTCCACTTTGAATTTTCTAAAAACTTGAAAGTGGAAATGAAAGCTCTCAATCTTCTCTTTATATTCCTCCAGTTTTTTACATCTGAAACACTGATTTTTGGCACTATAAGTGACTTTTTGTGGATATTTTGACCTAGCCAATAAGGAGATAACTTCAATAATTTTTCAACCTATTATTCAATCATTTCCAAACCTTTAAAGTACTCAGATATGTAATCACAAGGAAAGAGAGAAATATTAATTATTAGGGATTGGGTATTTTCCCTGGTCAAATCGCATTAGGTAATTAAACCAAAATGATGAAACAACATGATGAATGAACATGAAACAATGCAATTAGAAATTGTCTGTGATGATAGATCTTGAATTACAACAACAATGGATGAAGAATCTGCCCTTGAATGCCTTAGAAATGACCTTGTGAAGACTTGAAATGCCTAGAATACTTGAGTTCAATTGATTGATTAATTGCTTGGATGATTGATTGAATGATTGGGGGGTGAACTAAGGAGAAAAACATTATATTTATACACAATTATGCAATAATTCCTGAAAATACCACATCATAGACTGACCTTAGATCTTAGAAAATAAAAGCCCACTAGAATTTTGAATTCATTTTGATTTTTGAGCCAAAGGGGACTCATTTGCCCCTAATGGAAAATGGGTCCCACTCAAGGTATTTTAAGTGGGTTTCATAACTTAGATATTTTAAATGATGTTTATCAGGTTTATTCTAAAAAATACTCATAAGTAAGGCATGTAAGTGTAAAATGGGGCCAATTAAAGCATAAAAAGGTCAAATTATTAATGACAAGCCTAGAAAATTTTGAAAGTTTGTTACAACACTTCACAAAACTTTGAAATAAGGCTTGGTAAATGATATTTAAAAAGAAGTTATTTAGGTAAAATATATTAATAAGATCCTAGGAAAGTGTGAAGTTGTGTTACAACACTTTACAACACTTTTCCAAGGCATCATAAAATTCTTATTAATTCACAACGGTCCAAGAACTATTGTGAATGTGTTGACCACATTACAACACTAAATCGAGGAAAAAATAAGCCAACATCCTCAAGAAGGATGCAAATGAGCATAAAGATGTCAAAATATCATTTTTTCTACATTACAGTTACTATACTTACAATTTTGAATTTTGAATTCACTATATATCAAATGTGCATGTACAAGTAAATATTATAAGTGTTATGTCTATATGTATGTCTAGGTTGACACAAAAAGGAGAATGGGGACCTTACAGACATTTGATGTGGTGGCAACTCAAGCGACATCTAAATTCTAGGTTGTTTAAAAAAGTTTCTACACAATGTGTGCACACTTGAATATATATATTTTAACCTAATTCAAGTATACGTGCTTTAAGTTTGACCTTGTAGGACTTTGTTAGTGCCACTTTTTTCCTTGATGAGGTCACACCACCTCAACTAGGACATATAGAGTAGCCTTATATCATGGTAATTTAATTTTTTTATTATATTTAAAGTCAATTACATTGTGAATAACTTAAATTAAATTTAAAACTGAATATATATATATATATATATGTTAAATTCTTTTACTTTTATAGCATGAGACACATCTTGTAGTTGAGAATGTAGAGACAAGTCCTAGAACAAAAGGTGCACAACCTCTAACGGTATAGTTAAACTATTATATATTATAAATTAAATTGAATTAAATCATTTTTAATTATAGACTTACATATAATTTCAAATTTCTTTCTCTTATATATGTAGATTGATTAAGATCATTTAGAGATAGGTCCAAGTGCACCAGAGCAACCTCACATGGTAATTTAATTTTATGATGAATTATAAATTAAATTATCATTAAATAATTTTTAATCATCTTACATCTTATTTCATCGTTCTTTCTCTTGTACAGAGTGGTTTAGGTCATTCGGGTAGTCTACATGGTGTGAAGAGGCCTCTTGATTATAGAAACATGATATGAGTTAGATGGTTTCATGGGTTGTATTTGATTATTTCATGGACTACATATTTGGTTTCTCATGGACTTAATATATTGTTTCATGGACTTTATTTCATGGGTTGTACTCTAATGGACTTAATTTATTCGTTTCATAGACTTAATATATTGTAAATTATCATGGACTTTATTATTTTTTAATTTTAATTTACACATTTGAATTTGTGCATTTTATGTAAAATTTTGATATGTAATTTATAAGATATATTTATACTTTACAAAAGATTCATAATCAAGAAATTAATAGGACATTTTAATATTTGTACTTTATAAATTTAGTGATCCATAGTGAGGGAATTAACTTATCAAAAAAGTATAAATGATATTATTAAGTATAATTAAGTATAATTAAGGAGATGAAATACTTCAAAGTACATGTTTCATATTTAATCACAATTGATATAATTAAGTAACTTAGAATTTATGATGACTCGTCATATTGATAAAATTATATACAATGTAAATAGTTTCAATGTTTATTTAATTCATGTCATAATAGAATGTCTTCAGGGGTCTAATAGGATGTCTTAGTGGGTCCTAATACAATGTATTAAGGGGATCAGATAAGTTCTCAAAATTTGGTGAAGTTTCCCAAGGCAACCAAATTTAACAGTAATATACATGATATTTAGTGATTATACAATCAAATTTAAAGTTTCAAAGAAGGTTGACTCATCATAACAAATGATATAATTAAGTATAATTATGTATTAATATTTAGTGATATAAACAAGTATTATACTTTAGGGTGACACATCATAGAAAATGATATGATTAAGTATAAATATTTAGGATATGTCCTAATAACATGTCTTAAGGGGATGAAATACTTCAAAGTACATGTCTCATATTTAATCTCAATTGATATAGTTATGTAACTTATAATTTACGATGACTCATCATAACAATCACATTCAATACAATTTAAATAATGTCAATGTTTGTTTAATTCATGCCATAGTAGGATGTCTTAAGGAGTCCTAATAGGATGTATTAAGGGGTCCTAATACGACATCTTAAGGGGATCAAAGAAGTTCTCAAAATTTGGTGAAGTTTCCAAAGGAAGCCAAATTTAACAATAATATACATGATATTTAATGACTATACAATCAAATTTAAAGTTTCAAAGTAGGAAAACATGCACATTTAACAAAAAAAATATATAGAATATTGATTTTGATACATAAAAGTTTAGAGTATAGTTGTGTATGTACATGTATACAAATTTGTACAAAATTTGTAATTGTGTAATTATGTATCTACATATATGTCAACTCAAAACAATGCTTACAAAATTTATCTATGTCATCTCAAGAAAATATGAAACTTGTGCTTGGAATGTAGTAGGTCTTCACACCACCTGATATCAAAATGATACAAGAAATATCAATGAAATCATCAAAACATGTATTTTAATTTATATAAAACTATCTATATTTACACAACTCAAGTACCTATATTTAAAAGTATTCCACAAATGTGTGTAGGCTGAATATGCATCCTCTCCCTTTTGTTTTAAAGTGTGAGATCGATGTGATGATGGCTTAAGGATACAAAAAAGGATAATAAATCAATTTTAACTTTTAATGTACAAGCAATATCGATTTATAATCAAAAAATGTATTTAAATATAATTGAAATAATAATTACCTTTTTTTACCAAGTATTCCATGTTGTCTAGGTTGAATATGCATGGACTCTCCTTTTTATCTCAAAGTATGTGATGAATTTGTGATGATGGCTTAAGGATATAAAAGGAAAATTTAAATCAATTTAAACTAATTTAACACACAAGAAATATCAAAACATCTATTTAATCTATTTAAAAGGACAATATAAAACTAAAACTATATTTACTTGTATTTACTTATTCCATTCTACCATCCACTTCCTCTCTTTTTTGCAAAGCATCTATGATTGTCTAATGCTCTTCCATAGAAATTTTCCATACCTTTTTATTTGTAGGTCTTCAATTATACCTCACTAGTTTTATATTTGTTGCCATCACCAAATGTGAGTAGTGTATATAATCTTCTTATATGTTTCATAATCTTTGAATGCAGGCAAACCATTCTTCCTTATTACATATTTTTGTAGCCAAGTGCCAACAACCACCACCAATCCTATTGGATAACATGATAGCCATAATCCAAGAAGTTCCTAAAATTTTGTTAAGGGGATCAAAGAAGTTCTTGAAATTTTCTTAAGGGGATGAAAGACTTGTTATCAAAATTTTCTTAAGGGAATGCAATAAGGGGATCACCGTACCTATTGGATAATGATAGTTATCATCATCTTCTTGAGGTGATATTAACTTATGTTTAGTCTCCACACAACAAGCCAACCAATATTAGGTTTCCTCTTCATTCCCCTCAAGTGCACAACAACATACACATGTCTTGCAAACAAAATTTGATTTAATAACTTGCACATGTCCATATAATTTCACCAATCTACATACATCCATTCATATGTACATAAATAAATAAAAGTATTACAAAATAGTAATAAAGTGAAATAAAATGAAATAAATTAAATTAAACTACCTTCTTGTACAAGGTCCAAAACACGGTCACAGTCGTATGCTACAAACACTTGATCATTTTCTTTAATTGTTGTTTCATATTGATTGTATGCTTATGTAGGTGTCAACAATATTTACTTCAACTCTTCAAACCATTCTGTATTTTCACATGCTTCCCAATCTCTTGAAATATAAAAATGATAAAAAAATGCAAGCGCCCTTGTCTAGATAGTCCATGTTCTTGCTTTTGAACTCTTAAATGAATGTCATTTAGTAGATCCACTAATTATCTCATAATCAAGTCTAGGTAGAATGTTCTCTTCTTCAACCAAACAAAATAATCAGTGAAATGTAGAGTACTCGCTCGAACTAGATGTAGATAATATTGTATTGCACAAATCCACAATCCCATGTGCAACTTTAAATTTTACAGCATCCTAAAATTTCAATTGTTCTCTAATTATTTTAACACATGCATCGACTCATCATGTTCTCCTTTACCATGCCCAGCTTCAAAAAACTCCACATATGTTGGACATTATGTTCCTTGTGAACCCTACTTAACCAATAGAACATTCAAGCATTTTTGAACTATCCGGTACAATTATCTGACCATATGAGATGTTATGTTATCTGAATTCCTCTTTCTCTTAAATTTCTATAAAATATATTGAAACAATATTGAGCAAAGTGTGACTAGTGTAACTGGTTTTCACTCAAATAGAAATGATACACCCTAAATACTTTTCTATCATGCTATGTTCTATCATATACATGTCTATAAACAATATGAAAAAACACAACCACTTGCACTGAATTGTAATAGTGTGATTGGATTTCCTCTTGTGTAGCTATAGTTTTCTGCAACATCAACCATTGATAGTATAGTACTAAATGGAAATATGTTTGTACATGCACGAAATTGGCCATCAATCCATCGAGAATGTTGAGAATGTGTGACATATTTTGGTACAATCTTATTCTTAAATTGTAATATGAATGCTTGTACACTAAATTTTTTTGTAACTAAATCACAACGCTTTCCAATTTTTGCATCTTTTAAAGAATGGTGAACATTCTTAAATATTTTAACATCCACTAATTGTTTTCCAAAATCATTATCAACACTTTCATGCATACAAACTCTTAAGAATGAAATATTGCGACAACTAGTGCATTATCTATAAATACATGAACTTAAATAAAAAAATTCCGCATTAGATCTTTCACAAAAAAAACTTGATATAAACTCCCTCCTTGTTTCAGAAGGCATATTAAAACCGCATTCTTGCATAATCACGTTATTATGTAAATTATAATGTATATATTAAAAAAAATCATAAAAAATAATGAAATTGAACCTTTTTTTATAGCAACAAGATATTCATTGCTTATTAATTTTTACATACCAAGGTTTACATTTTTTAAAAGACCTTTACTTAATTTAATATTACCAAGTAACACTAAATCATCACAAAATTCTATTAAATTTAGTTTGTGTTGTATCTAATAGGTGTTTTGGATGAGGATCACAAACTTTGGACCCCACTCTTAATTTTAAAACATCTCTAGCATTAGATGATACTCTAGTATCATCATGCTAATATTTTTCAATTAATGATTTGATTTCAACATTCAGTTTCATGTCAGACCTCGTAAGTCAACCACTAAAACTCCAACATTGGTTAATTGGATCATTTTCTATACTTTACCTTCTTTTTTTCACTCTTAGCAATGTTTTAGGATACATATTTTTACAATTTCACTAATATTTCTTACCATTATTTTATTCAAAGTTTCTTTATTAACTATAGTAGTTTTTATAGCTCTACTTGTTGCATTCTTACCTTTAGATCAACTATTTTTTCCAATAGAATCAATGTAACTTGCAATAGTAGACATATCATGTTTTAGTGATTGATCTTTTATTCTTGATTTAACAAAAATGTTTGAATTTTTCATTACTTTTCTCATTTTCCACGTTCTCATCAATTGCATCATTAGTTGGCAATGAAATGAATGTTTTTTTATGATAAAGGAATTCATTGTTTAATCTATTCGCATGCGTTCTTATTTATCTCCAAGAAATATTATCGGGAAGATTATCCAAAACATCGCTTTCAATTTTTTAAAAAAAAAACATTTTCAACATCACATCCTAGATTTTCATTTTCATCAACAAAATGGTTATCATTTTCATTTTCAATAAAAAAGGATTTTCATTTTCATTTTTAATAAAAGTATTTTCATTTTCAATAAAAGATTTTCATTTTTATTTTCAACAACAAAATAGTTTTCATTTTCATTTTCAATAAATGGATTTTCATGTTTAGTTTCAACAATAATTTGACTCAAATCTTGAACTCTATGACTATTATCGATGTCAATATAGTTATATCTAGCTTCTTTTAAATCTCCCATTTGCATTTCATTCAAATGTGGATTTCAAGATGTACTTGGATTTATGCCTATTGAAGCATTCTCCATAGCATTGAAAGGGGGATTTGAAGACATACCAGGAGTAGTTTGTATAATTGTATTAGTTTCCATATTCACCTCTTGCAAATTTGCATCATCTACATCCATGGTCTCCTCAAATTTTGTTATCTTCAATAGTTGTGGAATTTCATGCTTCAACATCATTAATTGATAAAATCCTAATTATTCTATCTCTTTGTCTTTTTGCCTCCTTCTCTCTCTTTGATTCAATTTATTCAGGGGTCAATACTTTCCTATCTTTCCTCATTTTCTGAAATTGTGATCCCATGATTCAATATTTTTGAAGTATGTATAAATGAATGTCAAAAACATGAAACTATTCCTTCTTTGTTCCTCCTTTAAACAAGTAGCAATTGAACAAAATTCCACTCAAACAGTGTTCCAATGATACCTCCTTTCAAAATTAAAAAAATCCCAAGTTGAAGAGCCTCTACAAGACAAAAGTTGATAGAAAATAGGGAATATGCCGTTGGTGGTCGTACAAAGCAAGTTACAGACCCAAAGTACTTTTTTGAGAGTAAAAATAAAAAAATGGTAAAAAATAACTCGAGATCCCATTTAGTAAACAAGATCCTACTCTACAAATTGGGATCTTGTTTAGTAAATGGTATCTTGTAGTAAACAAGATCCCATTTACTAAGCGATCCCTTTCCAATGGATGAATATGAAATGAGATCCTATTTACTAGACGAGATCCTATTTTGTGAAATTTGAATTATAGAACAAGTTTTTGCTTTGTTAACAGGTTCGGTAAAAGGGTTTGGGACCTAAACCTAGGCCCTGGACTTGGTTTGACCTACAAGTTGAAGGTCCTGGTAATGTCATAAGAAAAGAGCGACTTTAGGCATGTCTAAAGACATTTTTGTAGAATTTTTTGACGAAATAAAAAATCATTATAGATGAGACAGTGTAGATTCCAAATATGTAATTTATTTACAATTGGATTATTTTTTCTATTTTTCAGTTAATTTCTGATGAAACAAGTCCATAAACTTGAATTATCAAGGTTTTTAGTATTTTAATAACTTTTTATTAACATGATTTTTTGAAAATCAAATTGTATGAAAGCATACTTCAGACCATTATTTTCTATTTAAAAAAAAATCAAAACATGATAAGTTTAAGTCATCTTATGCATGACGTGTGCGATGATTTTTGAAAACACCAAATATGGTCAATAAAAAATTAACAAAAAAATATTCAATAAAAATTACAAAAAAGATATGGAAAGCGTGTTTCAGTGAGTTACAAATATTTTCCCGAAAGGATTTAGAAAAATATGATTATTTAGGTCAAAATATGGATGGTGTACATGTGCATGGTATAGTAAAAAAAAAAGTAACTTTTAAACAATGGTTTCGCCTATTAAAAATCAATTTGTATCATCTAGGTATTGAAATAAATTTCATATTTGGAAAGTAGACTCTGAGTAATAAATTTTATGATAAGTAACCTTTTTCAAGATTCCATCTCTAACTACTTCAAATTTTAAGGTCAAATGTGACAAATTCTGAAAATAAGGGAAAACACTTCCACATTTTGGCCAAAAAGTGGAGTCAACTTCTTGCCATCACCCATACGTCACATGAAATGTATCTAAAAAATCTATTATAATCTTTAGTCTCTTACACATAATGAATGTTAGGGTGAATAATTTATCTATTCACTATAGCTTAAGTGTTCTTAGGTTGATGAGGTTAGATAGTATCTTTTCTAACTGAATGTGTAATATTTTAAGCCTCTAGAGGTTACCTAGTGTGCTATAGAAAAATGGCCCCTTATTATTTTCATGGCCTTTTAGGTCTTGTTTCATAATGTTTGGTCTATTTTTCTTTGATTTTATGTTATAATGTGGCTTGAACATGCATATTTAGGTACTAAAATTTAAATAATGACGTCTTGTGAAGGTGTTGTGAAGTGTTGTAAAACATGTTTACACTTTTCTAGACTCTATTAATTACAATTCACCTACAAATCACCTTTTCATCACTTATCAAGTCCTATTTTGAAGTGTTGTAAAGTCTTGTAACAAGATTTTATACTTTTCTAGGCTTAATTTCACTATTTACACCTTTCTTATGCTTTATTTGACCCATTTATACCCTAATAAGCTTTAATTAAGTGCATTTTTTTATGTAAACTTGACAAATAACATTAAATATGACTTAATTCCCGACACCCATTTTCAGGTCCTAGGTGGGACCCATTTGCCATGGGTGGCAAATGAGTCCCCCTTTGCTCCAAAATATTAAAACATCAAATCAAGCATTCATCAAGAATTTTGAAGCATCCATTGGCATAACTTCATTTTTTCATTCACAAGGGTTTGGTAAGTTGATAGCATTTACATGTTATTTGTTTATCATTCTCCTGCATTTCATTAAGGATTTGATTACCAAAGTGGGGTTTGACCAAGGCAAACCCCTATTTGCTAACCCTCAACCATTTTTCCCCTCTTGCATGTGTATTTGTAGACTTTTGTATGCATGTTTAACAAGCATTTAGGTATGGAAGAGTGTTCAACAAGTCAAATAGGTTCTTCAAGTCAAATAAACCATATTTCAAGCCTCAAGAAGGTATTTTGTTCATTTTATGTAGAATTGACTTTGGCAACCCGACAAGCAAACATCCTCAGATCTGGTGTTGCAAAGTTGTCTCCTGATTTCTTTGAATTTTGGAAGAGGATTGATTTTCCACCAGTGTCAAATGAGTCCCACCTTAAGGTTGGAAATCTAAGTTTTGTCAGATTCTGAATCTCAACACTCAGAAACCTATTCCTGACAGTTATCATCAGAAGTAGGACTAATTTGTCACCCTGGGCGAATGAGTCCCACTGGTGATTTTATGTGATTCTAGACAGCATTTAGAACATTCCAAAATCTTCATCAAACCTCCAGGTGCAAGTTGATTCAACTCATTTCTTTCTGTTTTGCATTTATTCATGCAAAGCTCATTGTTTGCATATCACATTGTGTTTTCTAGCATAACATAAATCTTAGGTTTTGCATACATAATCAGTCATTTAGATCACTTAATTGCACTTTACTCATCTCATTTAGCTTAAATAACATCATACACGTCATAATTTGAATGAACCTGGCTAGCATTTTTGGCCCTTCTTTCTCATTTTAGGTGAAAAACCCTCGAAGAGCTAGAAAGGTGCAGGGTGCCAAAAATATACGGTTCATTTTGGTGAACATTACCATTAATTCCTTTGCATTCTTGGTTCCTAGTGCAGCCTTTTCATTCATATGATGCGTTCATCACTTTGTGGATGACATTGGGGATGATGTCCTTCATAAGTGTGATCTATCTAAGCATATTGCATTCCTCTTGGTGGCCTGATGTTGTACACTGCATCCCCTAAGTTGTGAAAATACTATCTTTGATTGGTCCTCTCTTGGAGACATTAGACACAATGTTCCCTAAGTGACTCACCTTGCATGAACTTAACAAGACTCCTTTGAACACTTTTTGCATTTTACATTTTTACATTTTATATTTTACATTTTTTTCCACCTTGCATAATGCAACTTGCATGTCTATGGTACCTTGCTTTTTGTTCATGAGATCTAAGCATAAAACTATTTACTTGACTCATGAAGCATGAACCAAAATCCTCATTTGTGGCACCTTGTTAAAGTTATCAGGAGGTATAACTTTGATATTGTTGAGTGGGAAGCCCATCCAGCAGCACGAGTTTCCCCATAGCCACCTTTGTATTTGTGAGTGCATACCAACTAGCGTATGTATCTTACCTTTTGGGCCTTCTCACCCGGTGGACCACCATGATTTTTTTCGCCCCAAAGTGAGTATGCATTCTCTTTTTCAAACAATCAACCTAGATCTAATCCACAACTAGGTGGACAAACGATCGAAGCTTCATTCTATTCTTTCATTTCAACACTTGAGTGTTCCTCTGTTCTTATGCTTAGTTTTCCATGGGATCTTCATCCTGGGGGCTTGATCACCCCTCTTGATCATTCCCATTTCATCTTGCTAATGTAAGTGCATTTCAACCCTCCTCTCGATGTTCATGATTACTTTAGTGTGAGTTTGAAGCAATTTCATGCTCTGACTAAAGTGGGGGCTAAATGTGCCATAGATAAATGTCCCCTTGTCATTTTCATGGCCTTTTAGGTCTTGTTTCATGATGTTTGGTCTATTTTGCTCTAATTTTATGTTATAATGTGGTTTGAACATGCATATTTAGGTACTAAAATTTAAATAATGATGTCTTGTGAAGGTGTTTTGAAGTGTTGTAAAACATTTCTACACTTTTCTAGACTCTATTCATTACAATTCACCTAAAAATCACATTTTCATCACTTATCAAGTCCTATTTTGAAGTGTTGCAAAGTCTTGTAACAATATTTCATGCTTTTCAAGGCTTAAGTTCACTATTTACATCTTTCTTATGCTTTATTTGACCCCTTTATGACCTTATAAGCTTTAATTAGGTGCATTTTTTAATGTAAACCCATCAAATAACATTAAATATGACTTAATTCCCGACACCCATTTTCAGGTCCTAGGTGGGACCCATTCCCCATGGGTGGAAAATGAGTCCCTGTTGGCTCCAAATTCAAAATATTTTAAATTACCTTTCATTTTTTTATTAAAAATGAATTGATTTCGACCTGTCATGAGGTATCAACGAGTTACTAAGGCACAAGATTGTATAAATAAGCAATTTTCACCTCATTTTACATCTCCTAAGATCATATATCACATCAAAGCAATCTTTTCATTCACTCAAGCATTCAAGCATCTTAGAACATCAAATCAAGCATTCATCAGGGATTTTGAAGCATCCATTGACACAACTTCAAGTTTTCATTCACAAGGGTTTGGGAAGCTGATAGCATTTACATGTTATTTGCTTATCATTCACTTGCATTTCCTTATTTCATTAAGGGTTTGATTACCAAAGTGGGGTTTGACCAAGGAAAACCCCTATTTAATAACCCTCAACCATTTTTTCCCTCTTGCATGTGTATTTGTAGACTTTTGCATGTAGGTTTAACAAGCATTTAGGTATTGAAGAGTGGTCAACAAGTAAACTAGGTGCTTCAAGTGAAATCAACCATATTTCAAGCCGGGAGAAGGTATTTTGTCTGTTTTCTACAGAATTGACTTTGAAAACCTCACAAGCAGGCATCCTAAGATATGGTGTTGCAGATTTGTCTCCTGATTTCTCAAAATTTTGGGAGAGGACTAATTCACCACCAATGGAAAATGAGTCCAACCTTAAGCTTGGAAATCTATGTTTTGTCAAACTCCAGCTCCCGACACTCAGAAATCTGTTCTCAACAATTTTCATCAGAAGTAGGACTAATTCACCACCCTAGGTGAATGAGTCCCACTGGTGATTTTATGTGATTCTAGATAGCATTTAGAACATTCCAAAATCTTCATTAGACCTTTAGGTGCACACTTATTCAGCTCAATTCTTTTTTCTTTTCATTTATTCATTCATAGCTCACTGTTTGCATATCACATTATGTTTTCTAGCATAGTATAAATCTTAGGTTTTTCCTACATAATCAGTCATTTAGATAATTGAATTGCACTTAGTTCATCTCATTTAGCATAAATAACATCATATGCATCCTAATTTGAATGAACCTAGTTAGCATTTTTGGCCCTTCTTTCTCCTTTTTGGTGAAAAACCCTAGAAGAGCTAGAATGGTGCAGGGTGCCAAAAATCTACAGTTCATTTTGGTGAACCTGGATATTGAACACTTTGCATTTCTTATTTCATTTGCATCTTGCATCCTATATTACATTTGCATCAACATTCAATTAGGGTATTGTTTTGTTTTTGCATCCTAGGGTTTCTCAAATTGCATTAGTGAAAGACTCATTTAGATTTCATTTTTGCATTGCATATCATTGAAAAAAATTGAAATTTTGCATCTACATCCTTCATTGTAATCTAAAAGGCATTAGAGTCATATTAAATTTTTTGAAAAACACAAAAAAATCTCATACTAAGACTCATTTGCCACCTTGGGCAAATCAGTTCACTTGCACTTTTTAAACAACATTTTCAGACATTTTCTGCCATTTTCCTACGTTACAGTTTTTTTTAGTTTCTTTATGTTTTTATTTCCAAAATCTCTATTTTTAGTCATTTATTGTATCTTACTTTACTTGCATCATGGCATTTTCTTTAAATAAGTTCTTGAATTCCTTAAAATCCTTAGTAGACATGTCCAATTGTGCCTTTGGGTGTGATCCTAATGACCTTGAACTTCCACATGCTCCTTCAGCTCCTCATGATTGTCCTCCTCAAGAAGTAGGCATCATTGGAGAAGATGATGATAGCATGAAAAATTTCTACAATGAATTCCTTGATAACCTAGAAGCCAGTGCAGCCTTCTATCCATCCATGAAGTCACAAGATCTTCCTACTGTTGCACCTCCTAATCAATTTGCATACTTACATCCTAAATCAATGACGAACCTAATGTTTCCCCCTCAAGTAGACCTAGTTCCTCTAAACAAACACATTCACAACCATTTGACAATCACAAAGTCACAAATACTCCCATAAAACTTGAAGAAACATATGGTAAAGGCTTTACTATCCTAAGTAAACAAGGTTGTGACACAACACATGAACATGACATTCACCAACTCCTTGAACAAACACCCACCAAAGAAAACACCACACCTAACTAGGATATCAAGATCCTTCTGATGTTCACAAGCCTCCTTTTGAATATTGGAGACTTCGAGATGATGGTACAATGATCTTTGATGCTCCTCCTGACCTGAACATTCTCCTTCCACATGAAAAACCATTACCTCCTTCTAATGACAAGGATGTTAGGATCCCCACGGGTCCTCTTCCTCCTTCCATTCATGAACAAGAAGAGTCTAGCAAATGAAAATGACCTTATAAATTAAAGAAACTCAAGTTTCCTACCCATCCACCACCTGAATGTGAAAGGAGACTTCAATTGCTTTTAAACAAAGGGCTTATACTCTTACCACCTTCAAACAGGTTGGTCATCCGTCCTAAAGATTTGAACTTACCATATTGCAAATATCATCGTGTTCTTGGACATCAAACTAAAGAATGTCGGACATTGAAAGACATACTAGATAAGTATCATTTCACTGGAACCGATTGCTTTCCTATTATCCCATAAAAACTAAATTCCTTTATCAAGCCATAAGTTGTAGAATTTATATTATCACTATTACATGATCCTTTTACATCACCCACCTTGGCTCATTCTTTCCTTTACACTTTGTGTGGAGGTATGGAGTTGTTATCCTTCCCTTTTCATACAATTTTCTTTTTCTCTTAACTATGTTATTCCTTTTCTACTTAACTATTTAAGATTGAGAAACCAATAAATTATTTAATGGTTGACTTACATTTGCATTATTTGCTACTTTTAATTTTTCCCTTCATGCGCGTATCGTGTGACCCTGTATCATGTGCTTGATGTTCTCTCTCTTTGTACACTTCTTCTAGTCATACCTTTATTCTTCTATATGTCGTGCAATGCCTTTTTCATTTTTTTTTTGTGTTCTCCTTTTGGGGATGACATAAAGCATAGAGATTCCCTATGTCTCTTCCATGTTGACCCAAAAGCTCCTTTTTCCCTTTTTTTGTGCTCTCCTTTTAGGGATGACACAAAGCATAGAGACACCCTATGTCTCTTCCATGTTGACCCAAAAGGTCCTTTTTCCTTTTTTGTTTTGTGCTCTCCTTTTAGGGATGACACAAAGCATTGAGATGCCCTATGTCTCTTCCATGTTGACCCAAAAGGTCCTTTTCTTTTTTATTTTTGTTTTGTGCTCTCCTTTTGGGGATGACGCAAAACATGGAGACGTCCTATGCCTCTTCCATGTTGACGTAAAATCACCATTTCATCACTTATCAAGTCCTATTTTGAAGTGTTGTAAAGTATTGTAACAAGATTTCATGCTTTTCTAGGATTAATTTCACTATTTACACCTTTCTTATGCTTTATTTGACCCCTTTATGCTCTTATAAGGTTTAATTAAGTGCATTTTTTAATGTAAACCTGACAAATATCATTAAATATGACTTAATTCCCGACACCTATTTTCAGGTCCTACGTGGGACCCATTCACCATGGGTGGAAAATGAGTCCCCCTTGGCTTCAAATTCAAAATATTTTAAATTTCCTTCTGGGTTTTTATTCAAAATCACTTGATGTCATCCTGTGATGAGGTATCAATGAGTTACTAAGGCACAAGATTGTATAAATAAGTGATTTTCACCTCATTTTACATCTCCTATGTTGGGACTGTCAAATTTTGCAAATTTGAAGTGCCCATTTTGAAATTTTGCCTCTGCATACTCAGAAACACCCCTAAAGAATCTGCCTAAGTGACCTACTTTGGAGGGTCGTAACTTGAAGCTAGTTGATTTTCATGAAAAATCCTTTGGTGGACCCATTCATGTGAAATATTTGAATGTGCATGTAAATTTTAAGCTTCTCACAATTATTTTTGTCAGGGTTTTGAAAAGTGAAGTTGGAGGGTTTTGGCACTATTTTGTTGTTTGCAAACTTTTTGTTTTGCAAAGTAGCCTCCTGTTCGAGCTTTCCTTTCACAACTGGATGGTTGTCAAGACAAAAGGGTTGTTGCTCTCCATTCACCATACATTCATGTACTCACCTATCCGATTTCAGAGCCTCATGATCTGATTTGCTATTTTGTGGAGATCAAAAGTAAATACAGTTTGCTCAGCTTTACATCTGCAATTCTGGCAGTGTTTCAAGGTGATCAACTTTGACCCCTAATATCTCGTGAAGATTGATAATTCAAGAAAATTCCTCATGCACGCATGCTTAGTGTACCAAAATGAACTTAGGTTTCCAGTGGCACCCCCCCAGGAGTTGATCCAGTATTTTTCAAAATGGTGACTTTGGTGAATTTTAATTTGTTTTGAATGGTTGCATTTGCAGAAAAGTCTGGCAAGGCAACTTTGCAATTGAATAACTTTCACCTCAGGATCCTTTTTTCTAAAATTTCTTTTTCACTCCATTTTTGGGACAAGTATCTACACGCCTGTTCAATATTGCGCCTCCAAGATAAGTTCTGATGGGTTTTTCAATTGTTTACTAATCGCGACATGACCAGAAATGATGTTCCGGAAAGTTTCAAAATTTGAAATTCTAATGACAACCCATTTCTTTTTTTGGTCTAAAACCTCTACAGTGCCATTTTAATTAAGATTAGAGATCATTTGATGCATTATTTTAATGCATTTCAGGTGTGTTAAACACGTCTCGGTGGGCAGTTTACAAAGGGGGTATCTAAATTTTAAGGGATGGGAAAAATATAAGGAAATGGGTTTTCTCTAAATAATTAATTATGCCCCTGCTCAAAATTTTGTGGCTCCAAATGCCCTAGTTTTCTTGTAGTGAATTTTTTTCAAATGGCCTGCAGATGTTATTTAAATTTTCCTATTATCTAATGTTCTCAAAAGCTAATATTTAAAATATTGTGAATATTTTAAATATTTTGTATTTTAAAAGGCACATTTAGGGAAAATGAAAAATGAATTTAAAATGTTTTAATCATAAGCAAGTTTAATTCTTACTTTTGATTGGTCGAGACATGACTTTCATAGCTTTCACGAGAGTATTCATTGCCCTTCGCCAGTTCAGAAGGAAATTGGAGGAAGAAACCAGTGATAGTTTTATCTCCAGTGATGGACATACAATAATTAAAAGCTCTTAGTGTTTGAGAATCAAAACACAAGGGTCAGTCAAGATCTATCAATGCACATTGAAGGAAGAACAACCCACGCATGATGAAAGGGCAGCCACACATATGTTAAGTAAAGAAAATGATGAATGCATGGGATGCCATGTGTGAAAAAAATACTTAAATGGGATATATTTAAAATATTTTTGAAGCTTTCAATCAAATGTATTGAATGGAGGGATTCAAGGTGAGAATGGCACTGCCTACACATCAAATAAATTTGCTGAAAAGTCATCAAAAATTTTCAAGGAAATGCAATGGGTAGTTTTATTGCCATTTTTCCTGCTCATGCCAGAATGAATGGAGGGGGTGATAGCACTAACAAGGTGTGACATTTGGTTTGACATAAAATCCCTAGATTAATGCAGTAATGAGATACACCATGGTTGTTGCACAATAAACTAAAATGGATTTGTTGAAATAGCCTCAGAAATCCCATGCCATTGTCAAAGAGGGAAAACAGAAGAAAAAGCATGCAGTTGTAAACAAAGAGATTAGGGTTTCTCATTTATCTCCCATCGCTTCTTTTCTTTTCCATTTCCAAGTTGAACTCGTGATGCACTATTGGTCAGCTATGGTTTGCATCGCTCGTCGGGAGTTTGTTTCTTTATTTTCCCATTCAACACTCGTTGCAAAGGAGGTGAGTGATGGTTGAGAAGAATTTGGTGGGCCTGACAAAGTAAGTAGAAGATAACGAATAAAAAAGGTAAATTCCATCAATAAATATAAATCAAAAGGCTCATTAATTTTTTTTTTTTAAGCAAAGTCTTTTAAAATGAAAGGTGAAATCTAAATGGTTAGTTTCACTTTAAATAGTGAATGAGAGCATAAAGGGGTAAATTTTAATTTTACCTGAGAAGTGAATTGAATATTTACTATGTGAAGTGAAAGCCAATTTATTGCTAGGAGAAAAAGTAAAGTGCATGGGGTAAACTATTGTGCAGCATAGTGAACTTCAAATAAATCAATGATTCCATTGATTTTATATTCTTTAGTAAAGGCTGGGTAAAAAATGCAAAGTAAGTTGAAAGAATAAAATGGACAGGTGAGATATTTTACTCAGTGTAAATGTATTTCCAAATGAATATATTATTAAACTTGGAAAAATCTAATCTAAATGGTGAAAGTAAGATGCAACTCCAACAAATATAAGTAAAAGAGGATTTCACGAGGAAGAGATTATTTTTGTTTGCAGGGTTGAAATACATAGGTGAATATTTTCATTTTGGTGGGAATTTTCCTATTGCAAATATAACTTCCTGGGGTTGAAATGCAAGTGAAATGTTTTTAAAGTGTTGATTAAATGTGAATTGTATATTTTTGGACCCAATGGACTCTCTAACTCTTATAGGGTTTTTCACCCAAAAGGAGAGAGATTAGATGCAAAAATGCTAACTAGTTCATTTAAATAAGGGATGTGTGTGATATTGTATGATGTAAATGAAGTGATCTAAGTGCTGCTAAACTATGGAATTGATGAAACATGCATGCAAAATCTAAAAATTAAGACTTTTTTGCACTACTACATCAAGGGGGTATTTAAGACAGTTTTTAAGACAATATTTGAGTATATTGTCTTAAATTGAGACAGAAAAAAAGTTGTTTATTGTCTCAAGTATTGTCTTTAAGGGGGTGTATCTATAAAGACAATATAAAATTGTCTCTATAAAGACAATATGACATAGAAGTATTTTTGTCTCTTTAAAGACAATATGAAATTGTCTCTATAAAGACAATATGACAGAAGTATTTTTGTCTCTTTAGAGACAATTTCACGTTTGTCTCTTTAGAGACAATTTCACTTTTGTCTCTTGAAAGACAATAGTTGGGATTAAAGACATTGTCTCTACAGAGACAATATGTAAAAATTATTTCTTTAGAGACAATATGTAAAAATGTATTAAAAAAATAAACAATTCAATGTTTTCAAATTCTCGTCGTCCTCCTATTTGTTGGAGTTTTTATTTTTTATTTTTCAAATGCGATGGAAAATTATAATAGAAATTATCAATGATTTTGAAGTTGGAACAATGAACAGTTGTCGAATACACAAAGCATAATGTTCATAAAAAACAAAGAAAATAATGCATCCTAATCCAAATTCATAAAGTAAATGCCAATAAGTATTTTTTTATTTATAGTTTATAAACTTGTTCATACAATCATAAGCAACACGTACGTCATAACATGACATACACAAACGATTCATTTCTAGGAAAGAGAAAATGTTAATATTTTCCTAAAAGCCATTGGAATATACCCAACTACCAGCATAACTCTTTCGAGCATGGCAAGGTAGCTTGACAAAGAGTTGACTCAATTGTCTGGACTGGACAATTTTGCTTCAGAACGGGAACTTTCTTCTTGCATGCTTATGTATGGTCCTTTCAAACGCTGATAACTTTTCATTGTAACAATCCACTAAATCATGTACTTTGTTATTGATGAACGACAAGATTTCCAAATCGTCTTTGAGCATAACACAGCCTTTCAAGATTTTGATATGATTTTGGAGAGAGTTGAATTCTTCCTTTAAGATAATCAATACGGTGAAAGCAAAATTTTCCTGCAAGCAAACAATATTAGATTTAACAAGTAAATCCATTTGCATTATTCATTTAAAGAACCACAAATCCACAAGTCTCTACACATTAACTGAAAATAATAAATCTGCAAATCAAACCCCAAAAAAATATCCAATTATAAGCAACCACTACACTAGTCATTTGATAGCCCAAAAGTGAAAATATGTGATCCCAAAAAACTTTCACAAATATTTTCTTTCATATAACTTACTGCTCAAGCTGGGCTGCAAACTGTGCAATTTTAAGTTGGCACTGGTTAGCCGTACTAGTAACTTCTTCACCTTGATAGAGCCCTGCAACTCGCTCAAACTATTCCAAAGCCAGTTCCAAAGTTTCTTCAGCTTCATATATTTCACCGAATTCCTGTAGAAAACAATATTTTGAAGTACATTGGAAATCTAAATTATGGAAATTGACTTCTAAATTTCCAAATCAAAATCTGGTTGATGACCTCCAATATCCCAATTGAAGTATAAAACTCTAGAAACCAATAGATCTGATAGATACATGAAATTCTAACTTTATAAATTATAAACAATAAAATTCTGCTTAGACACAACCAACACACAAAACAACCAAAACTCTCAGGTAAGCCAATTTCAATTATGATGCTAAGGTAAATCAATCACAGAAAAAAAACTAAACGGACAAGGAAAATCTCTATGAAATTTAGTGTAATGAAGAACAGTTTAGAAGCTGTGATAGTTTTAGCATAACAAGGAGTACAATACAAGAAACAGCTGTGAGAAGAAGTACCAAGAACTGGAAGTTACAGCCATCTCCCACTTTAAGAAAAAGACACAAAATAATGGACTGGAAAGAGAGGACAGCCATAGTAGTGCCAAAACTAGTGTTGACCTTAGAAACTACTATCTTTGGGTCACCATTCAAATTCAAGGAGGACTGTTTGGTCTTTGCTCTATCTATGACCCCAATCACCTCTTAATATGACCTAAGTTTGGAAATGGATGAGGTATAACTCACCATTATAGATTGGGTTCTCAAGGGAAACTTTAACATGGTTGAATACTCTTTTGACATACGTTGGAGTAACAACTCACACTTGTCTTGAGTTAAATTTGATGCTTCTAGATCTTAGCCCATAATTCTTTGGGTGTTTTTGACTCATTCACTAGATTTGTATAAATAGTTAAAATCACCATTGGTCCACTTGGAGTAATCGTAAAGATAGATTCTTTAGAAAATGAGTAGATTAGACTACATTAATCTCTAATGGTTCAAACAAGTTCAAACTTAAGCACCCTTACCTAGATTAGAGTTCAAATGCTGGAATTGATTCCAAATAAAATTTGCATGCTAATAACACATTCTTCTTGCTCTTCAACTTGAAAGAAAATGTAAGACAACCTTTAGATAATTTATACTATAATTATTAACAATCAACATATTAACATTCTAACATTAAAAAATGCCAGCATATTGTACTACCTCAGGATGCACAATTCCAAATGCCCCAATGCTCTTCCCTTTAAACATAATATTTGCTTGTCTACTAAGGAAAAACTCTAGCTCCTGCAATCAGAAAACATCAGAGAAATGTTATTTATAAATTTCAATAAAGCGTTTATGCTAGATATGACTACTGGAATATTCAAAGAAAGTTCATTATCCTTTTTCCCCTATACTAATTAAACAAAACCATTTGAATCTTACATGAGATGGCCTTATATAATAGCCTGAGTTATCTCCAACTGAAACAAACGATACACCGACAACTTCCATAATTCTGTCCACCAGACCATGAATTACCTGCAGGAATCAACAAGTAAAACATGCAATGAGAAAATGCAGGGTATCTCAGACTTAATACTAATAACTCCTTTTGTCCCCAATGCCTGAAAGCATAAAGGCCTTTCTATAGGATGAAATGATCAAATTTCAATTTTATAGTGTAACAAATTTATTTCCAGTCAAGAGGAGTTCCATTCATTCAATTTTCCATTTGCATTTATTGTATTTTTCCCAAACCCTTTTCACCCCAAGCATTAGTAGATAGCATTAGATTAGGAGAGACAACCTAATTCAGAGGTTGCTATAAGCCTGAAACACTTATTGCTTCCCATTGGCACTACCAGGCTATAGGTGGAACAAACAGATGGGCAGAAGTTTGGACACAACTGCTGCTGGAAATTTGAGGGAAATGTTTTTAGCTTAAGATGTTTCAACATCTTAGGCCCTAATTTAATCTTATCCTTTCCCAGTATTGTTCTCAATTTCTGTGGCAGCATAGGGCTTCATCTTAGACACAACAATTTCGACTCTACAGGGATCATCATTTCCAACAAAATCAATTGACACTTCTTCTGAACTAACTTCTACATTACAGGAGGTATCTCATTATGCACTGGTAGTGCCAACTCCCATCCATACCACCTTCTCAAATAACTCTCTAGAATGATTCCTTTCATGTTCTGACTGCTAGTGGTGAACGCATGGGCTATTAATAAACTAACAAATATTTGAAGGTAAAATAATGCTACTTTTGTATTCTTCATGCACGATTAATAATACAAAATAGCATGTATTTCTGTTTCTTTATTAGAAGTCAGGGTACTTTATGTTTCTAGAAATAACAAGAACCTAAAAGCCCCACTATAATAAGTAAGTAGCTCATCAAATGGAATGACCTCGTGTGGTGAAGCATATGGGCTTTCAAAGAAGAAACCCAAGTTCAAACCCCTGGGTAAAATACTGCAATCCAACATACTTGATGCTGTGTACACCAGGAGGCAGAAGCCAGTGCTGTGTGAACTTACAAAATCAAATGAAAAAAAGAAACTGGTCAGCCTGTAGGTGATGCAAGTGCAGTGAAAAATAAATAAATGAAATGGGAAACTATCTCAGTGGTGATGGTGCTGTTGCTGCTGCAGGTGCAGCGTACCCCAGAGGACAGGTGGAAATGCTGGGCGAAATTAGAAAATCAAATTTAAAAAGGGAAAAAGAAACGAGCAAGTGTCCTGGTCTGTATCCTAGCTTTTCAAAAAAATTCAATTTGTAGACAAATATTCCATAGTTAGTTACATACCCAGCTTCCTAGTTTGTGTCCTAGGTTTGCATTTTTGAAAAAAGGTGAAATGGGCAAGTGTGTGAGTTGTGCAGGTGCAAGTATTGTGCAAAAATACAAAATCAAATGTTTAAAAGAGAGAAATCAGCATGTGTCTTGATCTTTATCCTAGCTTATCCAAAAGATTCAATTTATAGGTAGACAATCCCATATTCAGTTAGATAACCAGATTCCTGGCCCTGTATCCTTGGGAATCCAAAAATTTCAATTTACAGACAAGCAATCCCATATTTAATTATACCCATATCCCATTTATTCAAAACAAATACTTCAAAATATAAGAAACACCCCTTAATTGATAAACTTACATATGAGACCTCTCGTTGGTAGTCAAAGTCAGACCTCAAACCTCACCATAGGTCATTCACCCCCAGAGCATGAACTTGAGATGAGGGGGGCCGGCCAGTGACATCATCCTCGCTCTTGCCTAGGGTCTTCACAAGCCCATGTCCAAGAGTTGAGGTGCAAAGTTGGAGTTCCTAACTTTAAAGGACTGGTAAAAGCAGCCAAATGAAGAAACAGATATATCTCTTCAACCAAGGTGTTAGCTTATATTTTAGTTCTCAAGGATGAATGGGAGTGAAAAAATTAATTCTGCAATGAAGTAGTATGACGAGGAATTATCATGAAAAGATTGATTAGCTTCAAGAAACCTCTTAGCAGTTCATCTACAAGTGACTCTTCAGGCTAGCAATCACCAGGCCTACCAATAATAATATTATAATAATATTGATTCTGGTAAAGTTAGTAATATTGTTTCCATATAGAGATATAGAGATATTGTTCAAAAGTGATAAATAATTGTCTCAATGACACTTTTATATTACATCCACTCACAAAAGTGATAAATAATTGTCCTATTTTTATTGAAAAAAATTAACTTCGAATGTTGAAACCTTTGATATTGAAGAACAATTGTTTTCTGAGGTGTAATTTGCAGAATTTAAATCCATACGGTTGCAGGTATTTAAAAGTATGAAATTCTCAGATAGGAATTGAAAGTCATTATAATGGGGAAGAAGATTGGAACGAGGTTCAGGAGAAGACCCGATAATCCTACACAGGGGAAGATGATCATTGGCATCTATGTACCAATTAAGTGGCACCTTTTCCTTGAATGATACAATAATTATTTATTTACATTTGCTATGATTTGGTATTTCCCTACATTTAAATCACCATCACATGCCAATTTTTTCTATCTCGTGGACACTAGTATAATTTCTTAGACTCTTACTGAATAACTGAAGTACAATTGTAGGCTTACAAATTGTACTTACCTTTGCTGGCTATGCATCTGGATCAGGCACTGGAAGATGATAGAATTTCTTATCCCCACAAACAAAAGCAGGGTGTATAGTTCTCAAGGAATTAAAATTAGAAGAACCAGTAAGAAGAGGACTATTTGAAGTTTGCATTAGCTCATCTTGCAGCTCATTAATGCGTTTCAGGAGCTCCTTCAAATACTCAACAGCATCCCCCAAAATTGACGCCCTGTCCATCTGCTAAACAAGTAAAGCAGTTCTATTTACTACATAGAAAAACTCTCAAATATAAGATAAAACTGCAAATTTCTGTCAAAATTATCAAAGCCAAATTATAAAGTATGTGATCCATCAGCTAAAATCAAACCCTTCTTTGCTATGCCTTGAAAAATTATGAATTAAAGCCGTTACGTATTATCTAATACACTCATCTAAATTATCAGAACATAGAATTCTAATAGGTTATCCTAGCAATCTAAAAATTAAATTATACCACTCCAAACAGTCAAAGCTCTAGAAGGAAAATATTCATTATTCTGTTAATGAAAGACTCTCAAGACGTTTTTGGAACCACTTCTATATTTTTGGGGGCTTGGGAAAGCCAGGATACCTGAGGGGCTGTTGAAATCAATCTGGTGATTAGAATCTTACTTCAGAACCCAATTCCAAACTATAAGAAAAAAATTACTCTAACCATCAATAGTTTTGATTCTTGAAGACCCAAATTAGAACTGTATTATGTACAGAAACATACAATTCTGGTGTTCTGGTTAATATGAATTTACAGTCAAATTTACCTAAAAGGGCATCTCTCCATAGACCTACATCTTAGAGTAAAGCTCATTTGACTAATGAAACTACTGTGTGTTTTCCTTAAATGCACCAACAGGGAAGTAAGTCTCCAAGACAATCAGAATTATCTTTGAAAAGATGGCATCCAGAATATTAAACTGCAAATCTGATAAGCTGTCTAGAAACTCATCTAGCAAAGACAAAATTTGGCCAAATAAGGAAAATCGAATTTCATTGGCCTTAACACTAGCAATTGTTGGTTACAAATTCCTTAAATGTACCTGTGTAATTAGGGAAAAGGGAAAAATGAGAGATAAGAATACAGACACCTTGGAAATGTTGGGCACAACTGATCAGAGCATAGACAGACGATCATTCAGTCTTTTTCTTCTCCTCCTCTCTGCCATGAGATTCTTAGCCGGCAAACAGTTCCCATTCTTTTTCCCTTTGCTGTTCTGTCCAGGTCCACCAGCACTAACTTTACCAGAATCAATATTATTAGCTTCCCCTTCCTTACTTATATTGAATATAGATGTGAGAGTAGTATACCTGTGAGATAGTTAAAGCCAAGATTCAAATATTCTAAAGACTTGAGCTGTCCCATGGCGTCTGGAATTGCCTCTGTCAAAGATAATGAAATATAATTAAAAATAATTAGTAAGAGAAGGGATGGAACTAGTTAGCACGTTGTCTTCAAAGTTAAGACATGAGAATAGTGCACCTGTGAAATGGTTATCGTAAAGGGACAAAATAAGTAGAGATTTGCAGTTTCCTAATTCAAGTGGTATAGATCCACTTAAATTGTTTCCACTCGAATACAAAAATTTCAAGGACTTGAGCTTCCCAATGGTCTTTGGAATAGTTCCTGTCAAATTCAATAAAATATAATTCAGAACAATTACTAAGATGAGGGGGGATTGAAACAAATAGCATATTCCCTTCAAAGTTTAGAGATGAGAGTAGCACACCTGTAAGATGGTTAGAGTAAATGAGCAAATGAACGAGAGACGTGCAATTTCCTAGTTCAGGTGGTATAGTTCCATTCAGATTGTACATGAAACACTATATACATTATATATATATAAAGTAGGCAATGAACAATGTATTGTATAAAACCAGGGAACTTTTTTCGTCTGAATGAAAACTAGGCAAGTTGCTTGCAATAATCGATGTAAGGAACATAAAAGATCTTGCAAAAAATCATTTTGTTAAGTTCTTCTTTTCTTCCAATAAGTCCTAAGAGCTAAAAAAAGCATTCTAATCTATATATTCTATTGTTTTCTTATCCACGATCAATCCCACATGATTAGACAACAATAGACTCAAACATAAGAAGCAAACATGTCTTTTGTTAATTTGTTTCTATCCATCCTCTTCCTTTATGTCCTCTTTCTACGAGGAACTATACTAATACGAGGCACTATTCTAATTGTGGGTGTCAATTGTTCATCACATTGGACACCCTCCTCATTATTCTCTTCTCCCACTTGCTCCTCATGTTCCTCTAGCTCCTCTTCATGCTCACTACCTGATGAGTTGGATTGTTGGGCTTCCTATACACAACAAAATTTAACTCATTAAAATAAAATATCAAATCACAGTTTTAGCTTTGCTTGTTTCATTTCTCTATGCAAAAAAGAAACTATTATAATTAGAAATCACAAAGAAAGCAGGTGTCGTCGACTATGCTAGGATTTAAGATTTTAAGTCAATGCGAACCTTGACAAACCCCTGCCTGATAAAATCATTCTGATCTTAGAGGAGTGGAATGGGAATAACTTGTAGATTATGAGAGTATACCATTCTGATGCAGGTAATATTACGAAGTTGGACAACTGGTAGTGTATCAGCCAACTAATCCAGCTTCTCTAGGAGAAACAAAACAAATCTGCTTCACTTAAATAGCTGGCACATCTAAAGCTTCTGGCTACACCAAAACCTAGAGACCCAAGAATGCTCACACAAGGTATCTGATTCCTAAAGCTTTCCACCTGGGATTGTAACTCAAGAAAAGAAAACCATAAAAAAGATACAAGTTTTACACAAATAAGTCTGGATTAATTAAGGGCTATTTCACAAAGAGAAGATATTGATCTTGGGAGAATCAATCCTTTTTCTTTATTGTAAATGCAGCTACTCTCTTGGAATGTGGGGAATAACTATCCCAAATATATGCTTTTACCTACATCGAAAGAGAAAAACAGAAGATATTGATAAGTTACTTTTTTAGTCAGCGACTTGAGCTGAATCCTTGAAGATGCTTCACTAGTTGGAAGTTTGTGGTAGTCAAACAGCTATTGCAGTTAATGGCATGTTACAATGGGCCCTCTCCAGGTGTGTACACCAGACCCATGCTTCCTACCCTTTGGAGAAACAGTTTATTTCTTTGCCATAGAACTGCAAGTAGATGTCTGCATTGTTATCCTAAAGATTCATCCCTACGGTAATCAATGTATTGGTTATCTTGAGCAAATCTCCCAGTTGGCCACAAACTCAAAAACTGCAATCACATTTATTTGGGGACTTAAAGTCTATGAAAAGTGCCTGCTGAAAAGATACCTTGAATTCTCTCAAGAAATATTCACTTGGGTCAATAGAAGAAAGGTATTGACAGAACCATGATAATTGATAACTTAATCTCACAACATCATCATGTAAATGTCAGAGTCAGCAACACTGCTCCTTCACACCACTTGCAGATAATGGTAGAAATCAGCAATGCTTCCAACAGGTCTTGGCACTAACATTTCTACTTCAAAAACATGTGTCTCGTTAATCCACAATTTCACAGAAAAATTGGTGCTCAGCTGAATGAAATTGCCCACCTTAAAGGGCTTAGCAATTACCACTTTTTGAGTAAGGTTAAATATCTCAAGCAGCAAATGAAGAAAGAGAATAAGACCCCTTTTTGGAATGCCTTTTCAATCACACACCACATAATAGAACCTGGGACAAATCCAAACCCAAATAAGGGAAATATGATTTACTTCATGTCTGCAACACAAGGAACAACAGCTTATACATGAATTAGCCCTTGTGCACATAGAAAAGAAGCTCCTATTGGGGTAATGATGTCACAAGAACTGGATCAATCAATGGGATACCAAGACAGAGTATTTCGACAAATTTGTTCAGGACAAAGGACTGATCATATCCAGAGACTCAAAACTGGATGCAACACATAAATCTCAAATGACCCTCAAAGTCTGGAAATGTCCTCTGAATATTTCAGCAAGCTTTTTCAAGAGGAAGAATACTCTAAACAGGGCACTAGTGCTTAGACCATACTTCTCATAAACCTCCCTTGATTAATTAATTATAGTGATAATTAAAACCTGAAATTACTTGTTTCTGAAGTAGAACTAAAAGCCATTGTTTTCTCTTTTCAAAAGGATAAAGCTTTGGGTCCTGTTTGATTTACAAGACAATTCTACAAAGAGTTCTGGCCTCTCATCAAGCACAACTTCCTCATGGTGAAAGGATCTAGAAGAAATCAGAAAATGGTGAAAGTAGTAAATGCTACCAAACTGGTCTTGTTCCAAATAAAGCCCAAGCTGAGCAACTTGATCAGTAGTGGTCCATTTCCCTTTGCAACACGCTTTACAAATCATTGCCAAAACCATAGCAAGCAGAATAAAGCTTCTTCTCAAGAGGATAATATCTAATTCATAATCTACTGTTGTTTCATGAAGGTAAATTGCAGACAGCTTTCTGGCTGCTTGGGAACTCATTTGATCACAATAGACTGGAAGAAATACATGGGAAACAATCAGAATTGATATCTCCAAGGCCTTTGACAGATGTTACTGGAAACTAGTCTTCCTTGCACTCAAAACCTTTGATTTTAACGAGCAAACTACCACTTTGTCTTTCATTGTAGTTGTGAATGGTGCAATTTGAATACCTTTCTTCCCTTCTAGAGGGTTGGAAGAAGGGAACCTAGTAGGTCACAATCTCATCATCATCTTGAATATTTAATGCTTGTTAGCAAAATTGCTGCTGCTAAACAATTGGGAAAAGTCAATAGATTTATGTTCCTAGAAATAGGAAAAAGATATTCCAATCTGTATTTTGTAGATGATATGCTGCTGTTGTCCTAGGTGATTGTAAGAGAAATAACTTATATAAACAGACAACTGGAAAGCTACCAAATTTCCATTGGACAAACTATAAACAACAAGAAGTCAAACATTATATTTACTAATGTCCTTTGCAGGAGGAACAAGATATCTTAGAATTCTCCCACATCAGGAAGACTGGCACCTCATCTTTTATTTTTTCATCCAATTCCATCGCAAACACTCAATCTATATCTAGCCCCCACTGGTCTCAAGACTACAATTTAAATTAAACATTTGAACCAATAGGTCACTTGCACTTGCTGGTTGGTCACAACTCATTCAGTGTGTTCTTCAAGCAACTACTATTTTTCTAGAGCTGCAAATGCCTCTCCCTAAGCTCATTGAGATAAAAATTAGTAAACTGGAGAGAGACCTTCTATTGGAAGGCACTGAAACTGACTTCAAATTCCCACTTGTTCTCTAGTCCATAATAGCTAGTCTAAAAGTAAGGAGGTCTGAACCTCAAACAATTGGGGAGCTTCAGTCAAGCCAAGGTGATGAGGTTTGCTTGGAACCAACTTCAAGTAGAAAAAGCATTAGCCAGAGCATTTTGTTTGAAAAGTAGGGCTTCACTCATCAGACTAAACTAAACAATCACTATTGGGGAATTATGTGTCATCCAAACAAGCACAATTTTGGAGGCCTTAAACTCAAATAAATATTTCACTTGGTTGGTTGGGAATGGTAACAAAAAACTATCTCCTGGTTGGAAAGTTGGGAAGGCAAACCACCATTGTTTGAACTTGGTATTCCAAGACTGTAAAATGCCCATGAAAGTAAAGTACTGGTCACCTTTGTTGAGTACTGGTCCTCCATATACGAAATAATGAGAAAATGGAATAATCAACTTATGTAAGAAGTTGGGTTTCATTGTGTGCATAATGCAGATGTTTCGTGACACTTCTAAATTGAGAACTGGGATGCTATAAGATGAAAAAGATAAGATGGTGTGGCCTTATAAACTGGATGGAAATGTCTTTGTGGTCCCTGCATACTGTACATTACAAAATTTCATACCAGCAATATACATTGTGGGAACATATAGAATTATGAAATATGGCCCAAGATAAAAATCTTCCTCTGGCTAGGCATCTATGATAGAATTTTCAGGAAAGTCAATCCCTGGAGGCAGGGTATGATTGGACTTATCTGCCCTAACTGTTTGCAAGATGCAAAAAACATATTACATGTCTTCATCCATTCAAATATGTACAACAAACCAAGGCTTTTGTTGCTTCAGTTCAGACATCAATAATGTTTTGAGATAAATCCCTAACATTAGGGGCATCATTTCGGAATGGTTAAAAATCAGCATTGTAATGTGATACCTATGTTGATGTTTATGACAGCTTCGGTTGTCACTTCCAGCCTATCATTTGTTCTTGATTGAATAAATTAAATAATAGCTTAAGAGCTATTTAATCTATAGAGTTATCTTTTTTTGAAATGGCGCGAGTTCTTAAGTGTGCCGACTCTCTCCTTATTGGATGCGATCATTCTCTACACATTAGTTATCATTGGAGGCCGACTTGAAGACTTTGGAGAGGCGTGCATTTCTTAAGGAAGCCGACTTGAAGACTTTGGAGAGGCACGTATTTCTTAAAGAGGCCGACCTCTTGTTATTATATGTTTGTTATCTATAATGCAGCCGACTATTAGTCTTGAAGAGTTGCGTCTCTTCTCTTATTTTGTATATATACAACATCATTTGTACATCATTCATCATCCATCCATTCGCACTTTTCAGTTCATTCAATATATTAGAAGAAGTAAAATACTTATTTTTTCTATCATGCTATTTCATTTAAGTAATTAAAAATTTCACTATTGGTTTGTCTTAAAGAACAAGAATTAGCAATATAACCAATAATATTTATTGATTCATTATTAATTAAACACTTGCTACAGGACTATGTTCGAACATACACTATTTTCTCTATAGTTATTATGGAGTAACCTATGTGCATTTTGCATATCTAACTTATTATGATAGTTTTGTAGTACATGGCCATATTTTATGTAATAGGATGCTTAAGAATGGCCTTATGACCAGTGACGGCCAGTCTTTGTGTATATACTATATAATCCCCAGAATTCTAATATGTAATGCAGTGTCCTTCTAATGGGTTAGTTTTAGTTTTGTTGCTTCTTTGTCATGTCAAAAATGTATTGACTTTTTATGTAAATGTAAATAAAATTTTCTCATTTGGGTTGCAGTTGGACTTGTGGGAGTTGAAGCACTGAAGTGTTCAAATAAGTCATCTTTGTACCATCAGTAGATAATGATCCATCTTACAGCGCAGATATGAAAAAAAGTGAGGCAGTAGATTCAACACAAGCATAATGGAAACACTCATGGAGGTTATTGAGTTTAAATGCAAGAAATGATAAATGTCTGAAAGCAGGGATGGCTTTTAATGTATCACTTGGTCCAATAGAAGAAAAAGGAGAAAGTATTGTGGAAAGAATTGATCAGATCAAGCTAACAAGCCATTGGATCATTGTTAAGAACAAATTAACAAGCACATCTAGGATGCCACACCATTTGATCATTGTTAAAAAACTTCAAAACTTCAAAATAGAAATGAAGCTGAATTTTAGATTTGAAAGCATTCGGGTCACACATCTTGATGCCACCAAAGAGAGTTACATCATTAAAAGAAAAGAAAAGTAATAAGGAGACGAACAACAGAACCTCAATTTTTCTTGTAAGCTCTATTTTAGGGTCAACAAGATCCCATGAAAAATATTTTTGGAAAGACGATTATAGGAACAAGACAGTGGAAGTGAAATCTATTAAAGTGCCAAAGGCACAGGCCTTTTGTTTTCCCTGTGATAGAAGAAACGAAATTAACAGAGGATCAATTACAAAGTACATTGATAGATTATTACTTACAATACAATTTTGTCCTATCATGGAAATGGACTAGTACTAAATAAAATTTTAGGCAGGTGGTTTTTTTGTTGTAAAATTAATACTCAACTACTAAGCAATGCATCATGCATGGCAAATCTTTACTAGGCCAACTCTCTGCCAAAATGTGGGCCTTAAAAGTGTTCCATGCATCCCAAGACTAGGGCTGGTTTATATCCCCAATGTTAAGGGATTCAATGAAAAAGTCTCGTCCATCAATCAACAACAAACTGGGCTGAGGAGATTGTTGGACACTACTAAATGAAATCCAAGAATCAAACTTTTAAGCCGAGCAATCTTGATGATATGAAGATTACACATACTAGCAAAAACTCACCCTATTCCAGTCCCTATTCTAAAGTTACCAATTTGGCACAAGCAGGGAAGTAGCTGGCAAAGGTTAACAAATTTGGCTTTACTTGTGAAAATTATATTTATGCTTATACATTTTGCATGCATGTCATGGATTTGATCCTTAATGATTTCCTGGTGCAGATCAGAGGTTCCAGTGGTGGGATGGATTGCTAAAGAGGCTCCGGAAGGGAAGCTCTTGGAAGACTGGGCTAACAAATTAAGGGCCTCAGAGTGTCAGCTCGTGGATGCCAGTACTAGATTTTCTGAGATCTTTGCTGTTAAAGATGAGCCAGAACTCACCAACATTAAAAAGGCTGCCTTTTTGAGTGCATCTGTTCTGAAAAATGTTGTCTTGCCAAGACTGGAGGTTGTTATAGATGAGGAGAAGAAGGTTACCCATTCTGATCTGATGGATGATACGGAGAAGGCCATTCTTGATCCACATAAAGCCAAAGTAAAGTTGAAGGCTGATAATGTTGATATTTGCTACTCCCCTATTTTTCAGAGTGGGGGAGAGTTTGATTTAAGGCCTGGTGTTGTTAGCAATGATGATTATCTTTACTATGATGCCACTGGTGTTATCATTTGTGCAATTGGATCCAGATATAACAGTTATTGCTCAAATGTGGCAAGGACTTATTTGATAGATGCCAAAGATGTTCAGGGTAAGGCCTACAAGGTTTTGTTGAAGGCACAGGAAGCAGCAATAAGTGCACTCAAGCCGGGAAACCCTCTTAGTGCTGCCTATAAGGCAGCAGTAGATGTTGTTCAAAGAGATGGCCCTAAACTTTTGCCTCACCTCACGAAATCTGCAGGAACAGGAATAGGGATTGAATTTCGGGAGTCTGGATTGAGTTTAAATGAAAGAAATGATAAATGTCTGAAAGCAGGGATGGCTTTTAATGTATCACTTGGTCCAATAGAAGAAAAAGGAGAAAGTATTGTGGAAAGAATTGATCAGATCAAGCTAACAAGCCATTGGATCATTGTTAAGAACAAATTAACAAGCACATCTAGGATGCCACACCATTTGATCATTGTTAAAAAACTTCAAAACAAAATTCATGGTTGGGTTTTGACTTTTTAAGAATAAAGATTCAGGAGAATTTTCCAGGCTTGTTTGTTATGTCGCTGACCTTCAAATTTGTAGGTACCTATATAATTCTATCGGCGTATTTCTTGCACCTTCTCTGGGTGCAAGTGCTAGTTTGTAATGAATGTTTGATTTGTTTGATTTTAAGATTGTGAGAGTTAGGGCTCAACTGCTAAACCACACTCATTTAGAGGCTTAAATTTAAAAATCAATTAAACAGAAATTCTCTAGTAGGGACTACACAACAATCACCTTTGTCTAGACAACTCTAGGGAGCTGGTTGTCACACCTAATTGCAAAAAGAATCATCTCAACACTACAAATGATTAATTTTTAAGTTTTGCCTTTCCATAAATGTTTTGAGTTTTACTGAGTCAAACTCTGGAAATTTTAGATTGGATAAGTCTAACATGATGTTCTCCTAACATTTAAAATGTTTCAAAAAATTAGTTTTTAAAGGACAATCTATTCACAGAAGCTTTCAAAGTTATATTTAAATCAGAGAATGGATAGTATTTTGAGGAGTGTGATAACGTGCCAAGAAAGAGTCAGCATGGGATCCAATGGTGGTGTTCACGATCTAAATGCGTATATATACTTGTTCGCCATTGTTTGGGTGAAAACAAAACAATCTCAGTTCTCCAAACAAACACAGAGAAAAAAGAAGAGGAGAAATATGGCTTCAATATGCAGGAACCTTTTGCATGTAACTATTATCCTATTGCAATTGGCAACGTGCCTTTCCTTTTGACGTGCCGCTGAAGCTGCACATTCCACCTTACACGAACCTCAATTCACCCTCCATTTGGAAACACGTGAGAAACAATCTGAATCTATGGTTTTTTATTGAAAATCTTTAATTTGTGTTCTATTTACAGGAAAAACTGCTAATTTCATAGGAAATCCCATCTTAATTAGATGATTGAAAGTGGCAAGCTATCTTAGTTCTCTTATCTCATGAATTGACACCCATGTGTAATTGCAGACTATTTCTGAAAGTGAATGCAACCGAAGTCCAGATTTATCGATGTGAGAAGAGCTCAAATGGGTCTGGGATGATGAAGTATAACCAAGTTGGAGCAACTACAAAACTTAACTCTCCTTATGGCAATCAGAAATATGTGTCAGTGGGCTACCATTACTACCTTCCTCATCCCTTAATACAACATGCAACATAGGAAGGGGAGTAAGGAATTTTGACAAGATCTGGGGTTTTTTAAAATTTTACCTGTTTGCTTGGAGACGACCCACAGGTTGAAGAAAACAGCAGCCCACGGGATGAAGAAAATGGCAGCTAAGGCATAATATTTTCTGCAAATCCGGCAAAAACCCAATACTGCAATCATCACTTCCCGCCACACCCTGCATTCTTATAAGCTTCCTTCCCACCACACCCATTGTAAGCCTTCCCGCCTGAAGAAACTCCATCCGAGTCCGACGCCGTTGCAGCAAACGGGAGAGCCAACTCATAGAGCCATCAAAAAGCTGCGAAAACAGCAGTTTCGTTTGAGGGAAAAGCCATATGTGGGAAATAATTAATATATCTTTTTGGAAAAGGTAGGTATTTTTTCTATTTTAATTTGAGACAATGTAAAGTAAAAAATAAAACTTAACTAGCAATTGCACCTTGGTGTGCAATAGGTACGCCAAAGAGGTCTAGAATATCCATTACGAAAATTTTGTCTATATTTTGCATACATCTATGCAATGCAAGAGATCGATTGGTAGGCCATTTTGGAAATGATTTTGTTTGTGCAACAAAGGTCTCAATGGAGAGGTGATAGCTTCAAATGAAATATGCATCCACTTACAAGTATCCAAACATGAAAGAAACAAAACCTTTGAATCTAGAAGATAATCAGGCTTCATTAGTAGTAGGCTCATGTTATGTTTTTCATAGGGAGAGATGGAGATAGAGGGAGAGATATGGATAGAAAGAGGGAGATATAAAGGGGGGAAGAGTGAGAGAGAGGTAAAGAGGAAGATAGATATGGGGATGGAGATGGAGAGGGGTATGGAGAGGAGAGAGAGGGATAAATAGAAATATAAAGAGAGGGAGGGAGAGAAAGAGAGGGAGATAAGTAGAGGAGAAAAAAGTAAAGAGATATAGAAGAGGGAGTAATAGAGAGAGGGGGGGGGAGATAGGGATAGAAAGAGGGAGAGATGGGGATATAAAGAAGGAGAGATAGAGATAGATATAACTTAGGAAAGATAGAGGGGTTGAGAGAGAGATGGAGACGGAGAAATAGAGATATTAAGAGGGAGACAATGAGAGGAGGATGGAGAGATAGAAAGATAAATATATAAGAAGTTATATATATAGAGGTAGAGAAAGGGATATGTAGGGATATATAAAGGGGGGAAGAGTGAGAGAGAGGTAAAGAGGAAGATAGATATGGGGATGGAGATGGAGAGGGGTATGGAGAGGAGAGAGATGGATAAATAGAAATATAAAGATAGGCATAGGAAGTTATATATAGAGAGAGATAGAGACAATGTAAAGTAAAAAATAAAACTTAACTAGCAATTGCACCTTGGTGTGCAATAAGTACGCCGAAGAGGTCTAGAATATCCATTACGAAAATTTTCTGTCTTTATTTTGCATACATCTATGCAATGCAAGAGACTAATTGGTAGGCCATTTAGTAAATGATTTTGTTTGTGCAACAAAGGTCTCAATGGAGAGGTGATAGCTTCAAATGAAATATGCATCCACTTACAAGTATCCAAACATGAAAGAAACAAAACCTTTGAATCAAGAAGATAATCAGGCTTCATTAGTAGTAGGCTCATGTTATGTTTGTCATAGGAAGAGAGGGAAATAGAGGGAGAGATATGGATAGAAAGAGGGAGATATAAAGGGGGGAAGAGTGAGAGAGAGGTAAAGAGGAAGATAGATATGGGGATGGAGATGGAGAGGGGTATGGAGAGGAGAGAGAGGAATAAATAGAAATATAAAGATAGGCATAGGAAGTTATATATAGAGAGAGATAGAGAGGGAGAGTTAAAGATAGTGAGGTAAAGAGATATAGATATGGAGGTATAGGAAGAGGTAGAGGGAAATAGAGAGGGAGAGAGCTAAATGGATAGAGAGAAGGAGACGTGTCGAGAGATAGAGGGAGAAAAATAGATAGAGACACACAGATAGAGAGATGGATAGGGGGATATAGAGGGAGTGAGGGAGGGAGAGATGGGGATAGATAGAGGGGAGATATAAAGAGAGGGAGGGAGAGAAAGAGAGGGAGATAGGTAGAGGAGAGAGAGAGAGAGGTTTGAAAGGTGAATTATCATATCCTTAATCAAATGACACATGTGGTACCCTGAGCATAACTCCCTAGGGACACATGTAATCCTTGGATTGTTAGATATAGTGAGGGAGGAATAGGGAGTGTGTGTGTGTGTGTGTGTGTGTGTGTGTGTGTGTGCGCGCGTGAGAAAGATATATGGAGAGAGATAGAGAGGGAGATTTGTATAAATAGATAGAGAGGGAAGGAGAGGGAGGTAGAGAAAGAGAGAGACACTCCTTCTATCTATGTCTCCCTCTCAATCTCTATGTTTCTCATTATCTCTCAATTTCTCTCTTTGTATCTCTCTCATATTTCTCTTTATATTTTTCTTACATTCTCTCTTCCTCTCTCTCCCTATCTCTCTACCTTACTCCTTTATTGTCCCTATTTATCTCCCCCTCTCTCTACTTCTATATATCTTTGTCTCCTATTTCTCTTTATCTATCTCTTTATCTCTCTCCCTATGGTACTTTATATCTATCTATGTCTCTTATATTCTCTCTCTCTCTCTCTCTCTCTCTCTCTCTCTCTCTCTCCCCTATTTATTCCTATATATCTCTACCTCTATCTCTAACTCTATCTCTATATCTCTCTTCTATCTCTCTATATCTCTTTGTCTCCCTCTTTATCTCTCCATAGATCTCTATTTATCTTTCTCTCTATCTTTTTTTCTCTCTTTTCTCTTTTTGTATCTCCCTCTCCCTATCTATATCCATGTCCATTTTTATCTTTACCCCCCCCTCTCTCTCTCTCTCTTCCTTTCTTCTCTTTTTCTCCCTTTTCCTCTTTATATCTTCTCTATCTTCCTTAAGTGTGCAATGGGTACACTAAAGAGGTTTGAAAGGTGAATTATCGTATCCTTAATCAAATGACACATGTGGTACCCTGAGCATAACTCCCTAGGGACACATGTAATCCTTGGATTGTTAGATATAGTGAGGGAGGAATAGGGAGTGTGTGTGTGTGTGTGAGTGAGAAAGATATATGGAGAGAGATAGAGAGGGAGATTTGTATAAATAGATAGAGAGGGAAGGAGAGGGAGGTAGAGAAATAGAGAGGAGAAAAATGTAAAGAGATATAGAAGAGGGAGTAATAGAGAGAGAGAGGGGGGAGATAGGGATAGAAAGAAGGAGAGATAGAGATAGATATAACTTAGGAAAGATAAAGGGTTGAGAGAGAGATGGAGAGGGAGAAATAGAGATATTAAGAGGGAGACAATGAGAGGGGGATGGAGAGATAGAAAGATAAATATATAAGAATTTATCTATATAGAGGTAGAGAGAGGGATATGTAGAGAAGGAAAGAGTGAGAGATAACCTGTGATAAAGATAAGTAATAAAGAGATAAATAGAGAGGGGTAGAGAGAGATAAAGATAAGGAGGGAGAAATGGAGTTTGTATGTGTGTGTGTGTGAGAGAGAGAGATATGAAGATAGAGACAAAGGGATATATTTAGGGAGAGAGGGAGAGATTCAATGGAGAGAGGATAGAGATAAAATAGAGATATAGAAAGAGGAAGTGATAGGGAGAGATAGAGATCTCAAAAGAGGGAGAGATAGAGAGATAGGTAGTGGGAAAAATGGAGGGGGAAGAGAGAGAAAGAGAGATGGAAGGAGAGAGGAAAGGGAAGAGGGAGAGAATGAGAGAGGGAGCATTGGAAGGATAGAAAGATAGAGATAGGAGTTATATATAAAGAGAGGTAGAGATGAGGAGATATATGTATAAAGATGGGAAGAGAAAGAGAGAGACACTCCTTCTATCTATGTCTCCCTCTCAACTCTATGTTTCATTATCTCTCTCAATTTCTCTTTGTATCTCTCTCATATTTCTATATATTTTTCTTGTCTCTCTCTTCCTCTCTCTCCTATCTCTACCTTACTCCTTTATTGTCCCTATTTATCTCCTCTCTCTACTATATATCTTTGTCTCCTATTTCTTTATCTATCTCTTTATCTCTCTCCCTAATGGTACTTTATATCTATCTATGTCTCTTGTTATTATTCTCTCTCACTATCTCTATTCTCTCTCTCTCTCTCTCTCCTCTCATTTATCTTTATATATCTCTACTCTATCTCTATCTCTATATCTATCTCTTCTATCTCTCTATATCTCTTGTCTCTCTCTTTATCTCTCCATAGATCTCTATTTATCTTTCTCTCTATCTTTTTTTTCTCTTTTCTCTTTTTGTATCTCCCTCTCCCTATCTATATCCATGTCCATTTTTATTTTCTCCCTCTCTCTCTCTTCCTTTCTTTCTTTTTCTCCCTTTTCCTCTTTATATCTTCTCTATCTTGCTTAAGTGTGCAATGGGTACACTAAAGAGGTTTGAAAGGTGAATTATCATATCCTTAATCAAATGACACATGTGGTACCCTGAGCATAACTCCCTAGGGACACATGTAATCCTTGGATTGTTAGATATAGTGAGGGAGGAATAGGGTGTGTGTGTGTGTGTGTGTGTGTGTGTGTGTGTGTGAGTGAGAAAGATATATGGAGAGAGATAGAGAGGGAGATTTTTATAAATAGATAGAGAGGGAAGGAGAGGGAGGTAGAGAAATAGAGAGGAGAAAAATGTAAAGAGATATAGAAGAGGGAGTAATAGAGAGAGAGAGGGGGGGAGATAGGGATAGAAAGAAGGAGAGATAGAGATAGATATAACTTAGGAAAGATAAAGGGGTTGAGAGAGAGATGGAGAGGGAGAAATAGAGATATTAAGAGGGAGACAATGAGAGGGGGATGGAGAGATAGAAAGATAAATATATAAGAATTTATATATATAGAGGTAGAGAGAGGGATATGTAGAGAAGGAAAGAGTGAGAGATAACCTGTGATAAAGATAAGTAATAAAGAGATAAATAGAGAGGGGGAGAGAGAGATAAAGATAAGGAGGGAGAAATGGAGTGTGTATGTGTGTGAGAGAGAGAGATATATATATGAAGATAGAGACAAAGGGATATATATAGGGAGAGAGGGAGAGAAATGGAGAGAGGATAGAGATAAAATAGAGATATAGAAAGAGGAAGTGATAGGGAGAGAGAGATCTCAAAAGAGGGAGAGATAGAGAGATAGGTAGTGGGAAAAATGGAGGGGGGAGAGAGAGAAAGAGAGATGGAAGGAGAGAGGAAAGGGAAGAGGGAGAGAATGAGAGAGGGAGCATTGGAAGGATAGAAAGATAGAGATAGGGAGTTATATATAAAGAGAGGTAGAGATGAGGAGATATATGTATAAAGATGGGAAGAGAAAGAGAGAGACACTCCTTCTATCTATGTCTCCCTCTCAATCTCTATGTTTCTCATTATCTCTCAATTTCTCTCTTTGTATCTCTCTCATATTTCTCTATATATTTTTCTTACGTTCTCTCTTCCTCTCTCTCCCTATCTCTCTACCTTACTCCTTTATTGTCCCTATTTATCTCCCCCTCTCTCTACTTCTATATATCTTTGTCTCATATTTCTCTTTATCTATCTCTTTATCTCTCTCCCTATGGTACTTTATATCTATCTATGTCTCTTATATTCTCTCTCTCTCTCTCTCTCTCTCTCTCTCTATTTATTCCTCTATATCTCTACCTCTATCTCTATCTCTATATCTATATCTCTCTTCTATCTCTCTATATCTCTTTGTCTCCCTCTTTACCTCTCCATAGATCTCTATTTATCTTTCTATATTTTTTTCTCTCTTTTCTCTTTTTGTATCTCCCTCTCCTATCTATATCCATGTCCATTTTTATCTTTGCCTCCCCCTCACTCACTCTCTTCCTTTCTTTCTCTTTTTCTCCCTTTTCCTCTTTATATCTTCTCTATCTTCTTTAAGTGTGCAATGGGTACACTAAAGAGGTTTGAAAGGTGAATTATTGTATCCTTAATCAAATGACACATGTGGTACCTGAGCATAACTCCCTAGGGACACATGTAATCCTTGGATTGTTAGATATAGTGAGGGAGGAATAGGGAGTGTGTGTGTGTGTGTGTGTGTGAAAGATATATGGAGAGAGATAGAGAGGGAAGGAGAGGGAGGTAGAGAAATAGAGAGGAGAAAAAGTAAAGAGATATAGAAGAGGGAGTAATAGAGAGATAGAGGGGGGGAGACAGGGATAGAAAGAGGGAGAGATAGGGATAGAAAGAAGGAGAGATAGAGATAGATATAACTTATGAAAGATAGAGGGGTTGAGAGAGAGATGGAGAGGGAGAAATAGAGATATTAAGAGGGAGACAATGAGAGGGGGATGGAGAGATAGAAAGATAAATATATAAGAAGTTATATATAGAGAGGTAGAGAGAGGGATATGTAGAGAAGGAAAGAGTGAGAGATAACTTGTGATAAAGATAAGTAATAAAGAGATGAAGAGATAAATAGAGAGGGGGAGAGAGATATAAAGATAAGGAGGGAGAAATGGAGTTTGTATGTGTGTGTGTGTGAGAGAGAGAGATATGAAGATAGAGACAAAGGGATATATTTAGGGAGAGAGGGAGAGATTCAATGGAGAGAGGATAGAGATAAAATAGAGATATAGAAAGAGGAAGTGATAGGGAGAGATAGAGATCTCAAAAGAGGGAGAGATAGAGAGATAGGTAGTGGGAAAAATGAAGGGGGAAGAGAGAGAAAGAGAGATGGAAGGAGAGAGGAAAGGGAAGAGGGAGAGAATGAGAGAGGGAGCATTGGAAGGATAGAAAGATAGAGATAGGGAGTTATATATAAAGAGAGGTAGAGATGAGGAGATATATGTATAAAGATGGGAAGAGAAAGAGAGAGACACTCTTTCTATCTATGTCTCCCTCTCAATCTCTATGTTTCTCATTATCTCTCAATTTCTCTCTTTGTATCTCTCTCATATTTCTCTTTATATTTTTCTTACGTTCTCTCTTCCTCTCTCTCCCTATCTCTCTACCTTACTCCTTTATTGTCCCTATTTATCTCCCCCTCTCTCTACTTCTATATATCTTTGTCTCCTATTTCTCTTTATCTATCTCTTTATCTCTCTCCCTATGGTACTTTATATCTATCTATGTCTCTTATATTCTCTCTCTCTCTCTCTCTCTATCTTTCTCTCCCCCTCTCTCTCTCCCTATTTATTCCTCTAGTATATCTCTACCTCTATCTCTATCTCTATATCTCTATCTCTCTTCTATCTCTCTATATCTCTTTGTCTCCCTCTTTATCTCTCCATAGATCTCTATTTATCTTTCTCTCTATCTTTTTTTCTCTCTTTTCTCTTTTTGTATCTCCCTCTCCCTATCTATATCCATCCATTTTTATCTTTGCCCCCCCCTCTCTCTCTCTCTTCCTTTCTTTCTCTTTTTCTCCCTTTTCCTCTTTATATCTTCTCTATCTTCCTTAAGTGTGCAATGGGTACTCTAAAGAGGTTTGAAAGGTGAATTATCATATCCTTAATCAAATGACACATGTGGTACCTTGAGCATAACTCCCTAGGGACACATGTAATCCTTGGATTGTTGGCATGAATCGACTAATCAAAAGTTAGTCTCCCTCTCTCTCAATAACGTTTAATTTAGATTTTAAGTTTGAAATTTATTTTATTATATAAATTAGGATAAAAATAAAATGAATAATTATAAATTAAATTATTTCTAATAACTTTTAATTATAATTTGTAATTTCATAAGCATAAATAAATATGTAAAATAAATTTCAAAGTTAAATCATACTATAAAGGAAATGCAAAATTACAATATCCATTTAAACAAATAATTTTAAAATAATTAAAATTTAATAACATGAATAATTATAAATTAAATTATTTCTAATAACTTTTAATTGTAGTTTGTAATTTCATAAATATAAGTAAATATGTAAAATAAATTTCAAAGTTAAATCATACTATAAAGGAAATGCAAAATTAAAATATCCATTTAAACAAATAATTTTTAAAAAATATTAAATAATAAACTTATTGAGAATAAATAATTAAATAATAGAATTAAAATTTAAAAAAATGTACTTAAAAAATATAATTAATATATTGCAAACAATAGTAACATTAATTTGAAAGTAAAATTGTACTTCAAATAAAATAGTAAAACTAAAAATAAACTGTATTAAAACTGTTAAAACTAAAATTTTAACTTTTATATTAAAAATTACAAGTAAGATTAAACTTAAAAAACTAAAAAATAAAATGAAAGGTAAAAAATCAATTTCTAATTTAAATATAGATAATTTTGATTTGATTTGATTTAATTTTAATAAATTTTATGTGATTTAATTTAAAATGTATATTAAAAAAATTTAAATATAAATATTTAATATAAATATAAATTTACTAAAACCTACAATAAAAAAACTCTAATAACTACTCAAATATTTTTTTAACTTTAAAAATTATTAAGAATAAATTAAACTAAAAGAAATAACACAGAGCATTGATAATCGAAATAGGCACGTGGCATATTCTCTTTATCACGAAATGCCAAATAAATAAATTTATTAATTCTCTTTATCACTAAATACCAAATAAATAAATTTATTTATTTCTTGGAAGGCAAAATCGAACAGCTGTAGGCTTTGCAATGAGTGTTTCTTACTTTTTTTGACTAAGACAAAAGAAAAAAAATAGTGAGAGACAATGTAAAATAAAAAATAAAACTTAAATATATTTCATTTCTATTGTCTTAATTTGAGACAATGTAAAATAAAAAATAAAACTTAAATATATTTAATTTCTATTGTCTTAATTTGAGACAATGTAAAATAAAATAAAAAACTTAAATATATTTAATTTCTATTGTCTTAAGTTAAGACAAAATAAATAAATAAATATAACTTAAATATATTTAAGACAAAATTAGTATTTTGTCTTAAATTATCATCTTAAAAAGCCCCTCAATGTAGTAGTGTTGAAAACACATTGTGTAATATAAAAAGACCTAAAGAATGATCTAAAAATGTAAATAAAGCCAAACAAAATGGCAAGGATGTAAATAATATAAACCTAGAAATGTATCTAAGACTGGAAATATCTCTGAAATTCTAAAATTGCTGATTTTTATGCCTGGTGGGACTCATTCACCAAAATGGGACTCATTCGTCACTACTGAAGGACGAGTCATGTTTCTACTAAAATCTTCCAAAAACCTATTTCTAATTGTCAAGAGTTGACTTTTGAGATATTCACTTTTCAGGCCTATAGGTGGGACTCATTCACCAAGGGTGGTGAATCAGTCCACCAACAAAAATCTAGAAAATCAGAGGAAGATTCTATGGAGTTAGATCTATACTTTTCCCTCCTACAGGTCTCTGCTTTTGAAATTGTCAGATTTGGGTCTGAAAATGGCTTTTTGTTGATGATTTGACTTGAATGACTTAACAACTTGATCTCCAATGATTCCTAAGTCTCGAAGAGTCCTAAATCTACATACAAACAAAACAAGAAGAGAAATTGTTGATTATTAAGGCATGGGGGTTTGCCTTGGTCAAACCCTGTTTAGGTAATTAAACCAAATTCATGAAATAAAGGAATGAATAATGCAAAATACAAGTGATTACCTTGCAAATAATGATAGATCTTGGAGGTCTGTAGCAACATATGTAAAATCTGCCCTTGAATGCTTTATAATGCTAACTTGAAGACTTCTAATGGAGAAATCTTAACTTGCTTGACTTAGAGTGAAATATTGATGGAAGAATAATGAATAATGGATATGAATTGAGTTGTTAGATGTAAAAAGAGGATAAAAACACTTATTTATAGTCAATTGTGCCTTAGTACCCAATTTACACTAAATCACAGGCCGCCATGAAGTGAAAATAAACTTTAAATTTCACCTTTTCCCATTCAAAGGTCAAAATGGTGGCCATATAGGACTCATTCGATAAGCATAGAAAATGGGTCCCAGCTAGATGGGACTCATTCACCAAGCATGGAGAATGGATCCCACAGGGCCATTCTGACACCTATGAAGCTAAGGAGGTAGAAAATAAGGTTTAAAATGCTATCTTGTTAGGTGTTTGATTATTTAAAGCCTCAAGATGCACAAAATGGGTCAATTATGACTTATTAGTGATGATATAAACTTTGAATAGGGCTTGGGACACATAAATCAATGTCAAAGTGTAATTAAATGCAATTTACAACACTAAATTAGGTCCACATAGCCTAGAAGGGAAAAAACATCAATGTGAATGTACAACATACATTACAACACTAGTTTATCATTAAGTTTACATTAAGAATCTTCTAGATTGATGTAATAATGTTATTATATATTGAATTAGAGAGAAATAGGTCTATTAAGTCTAGAAAATCATAAAAGTCCTTTACAATACTTTGCAACACATTTACAAGACGTCATTAAAAGCATGTTGTTTGATTTGCAAGGGTCCAAGGCCTAGTGTGGACACAAAATGTCTCACAACACTAGATTAGGGCCCCATTAAGTTCAATTTATCAGAAATTAATCCCATGTCAAGCAAAGGGTACAATTTTTTATGGCACATTAAGCCCCCACTTTAGTGAGAGGAACTTGCTTCTTCACACTAAAGTATCCTTTCAAGAGAGATTCGCATGTATTCCAAACCCCCAAGATACAAGATCATACAAAGGAAAGGAAGAAAAATAAATGAGATGGAAAAGATGTACTCACTTTGGGCCCATAGAACTTTGGATCCTCCATAGGGTGAGAAGGGCCAAAACATCAAGAAAAGGAAAAGAGTAACATATGGTAGTTTGCATGTACTCACAAACACAAAAGTGGCTATGGGGAAAATTCATGCCACTAGTTGGGCTTCCCACTCAACCATGTCAAAGTTATACCCATTCGATAACTTTAACAAGGGCCACAAAGCAATGAAAAAAAAGACAAAAGTACCACAGTCATGCAAGCTATGTTATGCAAGGTGGAAAAAATGTAAAATGTAAAATAATGTAAAAGAAATGTAAAAATGTAAAAAATGTTCAAAAGGATTTTGCTTAAATTCATGCTATGTCTCTTCTTAGGGAACATTATGCCAAATGTCTCCAAGAGAGGAAAAAGTGCAAAAGGTCTCATCTTGTTTCCAAGAGAGGACAAGTGTAGGGTCTCATCCTGAACAACATTGTACATAATGTTTCCAAGAGAGCATGTCGCAAGAAAAAGAATATAAAATAATGAAATGTGAGTGGTGATGTATGCCCCCACTTTAAAGCTGTTGCGAGCACCTGTACAATGATCAATTGCTTTAAAGTAGACAAAGAGAAGAAAGAAGACACAAGAGCTTATCCGAAAATCCTTATGCCAAGTCATATGTTTCAAAGTTAAGTTGCGTCATGTCAAGGGAAGAGAAAGTAAGAGAGTATGTCACATGCGAGTCCATCTTAAGACATGTCGTTCACATCTCAAGCTTGCTCTTAAATGTTAATGAAAGGTTAACAACTAGTCAAAAGAGATAACAAGTGACATACAAGGGAGAAGGTTTTCTAACCTGTTGGCCCCCACTTAGTGTAGGACAAAGGTAAGCATAAAATGGATGACAGTATGCTGCCCCTTACAATTGATGGAAGGCATGCAATAGTGAGAATGGAATTATCCTACAACTATTACATGGCAAGAAGCAGCAACTAAGGTTATTGATGTGAATAAGGGAGAATCTTGGAAGAGTCTTGTGTGATAGTATTGATGTTGAGTGAAGGGTTGTTTATCTCGATTAGAATACAATATCCAAGACCATGAGTCATTTGTTGTGTGTTAAGCTCTAAAGGGTTGTTGATAACTTGTTCTCGAGCACCACATCCGTTTCCATTATACCCAAGTTGTTTCATAAAATGATAAAATTTTCCATAAAGATTTTATAGGGCTTTGGAATCAAGAGGTTGTTCGTTGTTGTATTCATCAGGGGTGATTCTAGAATTTGTGGCATTGTCTAAATTAGTTGAAGCAGCGGCTTTTGAAAGGTTATCTGAATTTTGTAATTACATAAGGATTAGTTGTTGTGGTTTCTTGTCTTTCTTTTGTGTGAGTATGTGCTCACCCATAAATGAGGGTGTGAAGTCTAAGGATCCCCAATCCTCACCAAACAATTTATATTTTTGTTCAATTTCAAGAGGATCTATGTTGGATGTTGGAATCAATGTTTTGAGAGGACTTGTAGCTCTGTTTTCAAGATGCAAGCAATTTTTAGGCTCAGGATCAGCTTCAAGTTGATAAATTTTATTATTATAGACATATTTCATTTTACGATGGAGAGTTGAAGGTACTACATTCATCTCATGAATCCATGGTTTGCCTAGAAGAAGGTTGTATGAAATATCATAAGGCATGACATGAATAGGATTTTTCAAAGTAACCACCCCAACTGTAATAGGTAAAGTGATTATACCAAGTGGTTGCTTTGTTATATTATCAAATCCTCGAATAGCAGTGGAATTAGGTATGATTTGTGATCTCTCAACATCTAATCGATCAAGGAGAGTCACACTACACACATGAAGGGTGGAACCATTATCCATGAGAGTATGTTTAATGATTGTGCTATGGAATTGAGGAATGATCATAAAGAAATCATGTTGTTTTTGCAACTCTAATGGAGGGGGCTCGTGTTGATGGAAAGAAATGTCAAGATTAGTGGGATTCGGGTTATGAACTAAAGCTACCACATCATTTAGAATTGTACCAATAGGAATAGCAATTTGTTGTAAGGCTGTTTGAAGAATATTGTTGTAAGTTGGTGATGCTTGAAGTAAATCCCAAAGGGAAATTTTTTGAGGAGTATTCTTTAATTGTTCAACATGATCATACTCCTTTGTGGGTGGGAGGTAGTGAGGAGCACTAGGTGGATTAGGTAAAGGTAATGGTGGTGGAATTATTTGCGGGCCGGTTGTGGGTTACTTCATGTGTTATATGTATGAGCAATAGTATCATCACTAGATTGTTGCAATACATTAGAGGGATGAAGGGGATGCGAAGGTGGGTAAAGAGTAAGTTTAGGTTTATTGGAAGGATGAAGCAGATACGAAGGCGGGTAAAGGGTAAGTTTAGGTTTATTGGAAGGATGAAGTGGATGTGAAGGTGGGTAAAGGATAAGCTTAGGTTTATTGTATTGAGGTTGAATATTGTTAACATCCTATAATAAGGGAGATTCTTCATTGTTCTTGGAGGGGATATTATGTTTGTTTTGGACCATAATATCCTCCCTAGAAGGATATTTCTTAGGAGAACAACAAACCACATGTTCATGACAATTAAGGTTTGGTTTATCTAAATAAACTTCATGACCACTAAGGGAGGTAGTAATGTTTGAATGTGTTTGATTATTGATAGTGGGGAGATTAGGGGAACATTGTATTTGATTGTTGGTTGTTGCGAAGGTCACATTCTCATCTACCATACTAGGAGAGCTTGTAATATGTTCATCAAAGGTTTCCAAAGTAGCTTCATCACAAGTATGAGGAGAATCAAGGATGGAATTGATTTGCTCGATAAAGTTGTATGTAAGTGAAAGGAGGAAACAAAAATTATCATGATGCTCATTGGTTATGTTTTCGAACAACATAGTATCTTCTTCACTACTAGGAGGGATACAAGGAGACAAATAAATGGGAGTATCATGATCATGTATGACTTCATTACTTTGTGCCCTAATATCTTCCACAATAAGAGAGGTAGGGGAAGGATCATAAAGAGGGTTGTCATAGGTTTTAAGGATTTGCTCGATAAAGTGTTTTGTAAGTGAAAGGAGACAACTAAAATTCTCATGACTCTCATTGGTTTTGTTGTCTAACAAAGTATCTTCATCACAACTAGGAGAGATACTAGGAGATGAAAAAATTTTAGTATCATGATCATCTATGATTTCATTGATTTGTTCCCTAATATCGTCCAAAAGAGGAGGTGTAGGGGAAGGATCATAAAGAGGGTTGTTACAAACTCTAAAGATTTGATTATTAAAGACCACTCTATCATCCTCATCATTTACAATCTCATGTTCCTAAAAGTTATCTGCACAATTGAAATTAGGTAAGGTGATGTCTAAGGATGTTTCTATGATTGCATTTTATTGTACTAAAATATCTTCCCAAAGGGGATGAGGAGAAGGACAAACAAGAGTCGCATGATTCTCAACGATTGTATCTCCTTTCACCAAGATACCTTTGTCACTAAAAGGAGAGGTATTGGGAGAAGAAAAAATATGATCATCATGGTTATATATTTTTGTAGGAACTTCTATCACATCATCCACACAAAGAGAAAAGATAGGACTAGGACATGTAGTGAAGAAATGACAATCATGCTTATTGACTAACATTTTGAAATAACAATATATGCTAACTCAAAATGCAATGTAAAATGTTGAAATGAAATGCAATTTTCAAAGAGCAGTTGACTGATTAAGTTAGATTACAATATGAGAATGCAATGTGCAATTTAAAATATGCATGAAATGGAGCAACTTATCCTAGTTTTGATTAAATGCATGCTACATAAATGTAACTAATGGTTATAAGTATGAAATGGCACCAAATAGAAGACAAAAAACACTGTTCAGAATTCTGTAAAGTGCTATTACAGGGGTCAGAAGGGACTGATTCACCTAGGGTGGCGAATGAGTCCCAATATAGACTTTTTTCAAAATTTTCAGAAATTTCAAACCGATTCTTATGAATTATGAGAGCCAATATGCAAAAATGGATGAAAAATACAGAACTAGAGAAAATCTAAAATTTAGATGCAACAAATGCAATCCAAATGCACCTTTTATAAATGCAAATTTTTAAAGTCTAGCATGCAAAACCTAATGTAAATCCTAATGAAAAATGAATGCAAAGCTAGATCTAGGACACCAAATCATAAAGTAAAAGTATTCAAAACATTGGGTTCACCAAAATGAACCGTAGATTTTTGGACCCAATGGACTCTCTAACTCTTATAGGGTTTTTCACCCAAAATGAGAGATTAGATCCAAAAATACTAACTAGTTCATTCAAATAAAGGATGTGTGTGATATTGTATGATGTAAATGAAGTGATCTAAGTGCTGATAAACTATGGAATTGATCAAACATGCATGCAAAATCTAAGAATTAAAACTTGTTTGAAAACACATTATGTAATGTAAAAGGACCTAAAGAATGATCTAAAAATGTAAATAAAGCCAAACAAAAAGGAAAGGATGTGAATAATATGCACCTGGAAATGTATCTAAGATTTGAAATATCTATGAAATTCTGAAATTGCTGATTTTTAGGCCCAGTGGAACTCATTCGCCAAAATGGGACTCATTCGCCACTACTGGAGGACGAGTCATGTTTCTGCTAAAATCATCCGGAAACCTATTTTTGACTGTCAGGAGTTGGTTTATGAGAAATTCACTTTTCAGACCTACAGGTGGGATTCATTTTCCAAGGGTGGTGAATCAGTCTACCTACAAAAATCTAGAAAATCAGAGGAAGAATCTATGGAGTTAGATTTGTACTTTTGCCTCCTATAGGTCTCTACTTCTAAAATTGTCAGATTCGGGTCTGAAAATGGATTTTTGGTGATGATTTGACTTGAATTACTTTACAACTTGATCTCCAATGATTCCTAAGTCTCCAAGAATCCTAAATTTGCATACAAACAAAACAAGAAGATAAATTGTTGATTGTTAAGGCATGGGGGTTTTCCTTGGTCAAACCCTGTTTAGGTAATTAAACCAAATTGATGATATAAAGGAATGAAGCATGAAAAATGGAAGTGATTACCTTGCAAGTGATGATAGATCTTGGATGTATGCAACAACACATGTAAAATCTTCCCTTGAATGCTTTAGAATGCTAACTTGAAAACTTCTAATGGTCATTTAAGTTTTCATAGAGTTATATTCTTTTCCATTCTGAATGTGGTTTGAATGTTGAAGAATTCAACCCTAGAGAAAGAGTTTGTTGCATTGAACTTGAAAGTTTTACAATATGTGGTGCTCTGTTGGTGATAGGAACTAATAAATAAATTTATCTATGAAAGGGGCTTCATAATGCTTGAAGTTCATTCCTCTAGGAAGAGATGTGGTGACTATGTCAAAAGAACCTGTGAAGGTGTAAAGAAAAGTTCTGGATCTACAATATTTCCATTCAGGGAGAATAATTTGCAGTAGCTTTAACTTCTCCAAGTATTCTTCACTTTTTGTTTTCAAGAAACTTTTGTATGAAAACCATATTAGCAAGTCTTTAAAAGAAATTTGGTTCCCTAATTGGTGAATTAGCACTAAGAGAGGGAAAGAATAGTAAGATTGAGTTTGCATACTTCTGAGTTGTAATTTACAACTTATGTATTATGTTGAAAGTATGCTTGTTATTGAAATTTTCCCATTGAATAGATCTTAGGCATTGATGTATTTGAATCATGCATTGTGATATTCTAAGATCATGTTGAAAGTTAGAAATATGGAAATGAATGATCAAATTTAGAGTTGATACATGAAATTTGAAAGAGGTGTGTCAAAATGCCTCAATATATGCATCTTGGTATGGTTCCTAGTGCAACCATGGTTTTTGATCAGTCCCAGTTAGATTGTCAAAGAAGTTTTAGCACTGGAAGGTATAGTGCGATCAATTTCAATGATATTTTGGGTTATTTGAATGTCATTCTAGGTAAGATTAGAGATAAATTACCGAGGTTCATTGGTGATAAGTTTGAATCAGAAAATAAGCACTTGCAAGAGTTCAATAATGTGATGGATGACTATAAGATAGATCATGAAGATGTGATCTTGAGGCTATTTGATCAATCCTTAAGAGGAGATGCAAGAGATTGGTTATCTTATTTACAAACATCTTCTATATGTTCATGGGAAGAATTTAAGGTGTTGTTCATGGTTAAATTTGGTGAAAGGATTGATCTAGTTTTAATAAGAAAAAGGTTCATGAACATGGAGAAAGGACAAGATGAGTTAGTCCCCTCCTTTAATCTCATATTTTCAAAGATAATAAGAGAGATCCTAGAGAATATCAGATCAAATGATGTTGAATTTTTGGTCATGTACTTAGGATCATTTGACAAAAATATGGGTTATCTATTAAGAGATAAAGAACCTACAACCCTGCACCAAGAATATCAAATGGCTATGGATATTGAGAACAATTTGAGATATTCAATTATGAAAGGACATAGGGTTGTGAGTTTTGATCATTCTAACACACCTCTTGCAAAAAAAGCTCATGGAGCAGATAATAGAGGTGCTTGTTAGGATGGTAATGTTGTTGCCCCGATCTCTCCTTCATCACAACATGCAAGACATGGTGAGTTCCATGTTAAATTTCATCAAAATTTGACCAATGTTGATCAAACATCTTTTGTTCAGGGATTGTCTAAAATGAAAAGACTCAAAGGAGAATAACTATGTGATTTGTTCTCAAGGTTTTTGGATGCCTTGTTGAAAGTCCCCATAAATTATAGACCTAAGGATTCAACGTGCATTGATCTATTTTTTGAAACCTATGATTCTAGGTTGAATTCCTTGCAGAGGAAATTGAAGCCTCGTATCCTTGACCAGGTGCTCGATTGGATAAAGATCATTGAAGGATCCCATAGTGATTATGCACAAAATGTGGTGTCTCAAAATAAGGATAGCAGTTGTCTCGTTGAAGAAAATCAGAACATGATACATAAGAATGAATAGGGTGTATCATAAAATGGCAATTTGTGTTGTATGAATGAGGATGATGACTATAATCAACTCACAATCAACACATATGTAGATCCTTGCAGCAATGATGAAGATGAAAATACATGGTATGATGAGTAGATAGATATGCATGAAAGTTGTTCTTACAATTTCTTTGGTGATGAAGAAGTAAGAGTGATGCAAGGCATTATTCCATGTCATGTTTTGGTCAGTGAAAATAATGCAAGTGCTGATGACATCCCATCACAAATCAATGACCAAGACATTGAAGATAGAAGTTCAAGAACTTTCTACAAAGAATCTGAGCATAATTTATGTAACTTGATGAGTCTTCTTGTGATGAGAATCTTGGTGAAAGCCAACCTAATTGTTTCTTTGAGGATTGTAATTTCTCCTATGGGGATAACTCATTAGTACTTTCTTTGCATGAAGAATGCAGTGATACCAATGCTCATGAAGTCACTTACCTCTAGTGTGTTAATCCTGAACATAGTATTGGACATGACAAAGATGTTGATCAACTTGCTTATGTCCCTATTGTTCATGCTTTCTTGTGTGAAGCAGAGATTGAAATGTTAGCTATACATGAAGGGGATGATGAGGTGCATATCGATGAAGGAAGGAGTTCATTCTTCAATAATCAATTTGTGCATTATGACAATCACATGGATCTAGGACTAGCATTATCACCCATAGATAATATGAAACAATTTGATGGACTTTCATATTTTGTTGACATTACAAAACCTTTTGATCAATCTATGGAGCAACCATATGATGCAAATGAAAGTGGGTGTGACGTTAGAAAATATGAAATTGAATTTGGGTCTTTCTTTGATGATCTCTCTCATATTTTTAGTGTGCAAATGGACATGTTTGATTTGAGTGAGGAGTGCATCAGTGTGAAAGAGAATGAAGGTGCTAGCTCTCTTGCTAACGAACAATTTTTAGATAATAGTGATTCTTTGGCATGTAGGTCAATATGCCTATCAGCTAAAAGTGCACATGAGGATGCTAGTGCACATGAAAGTACTTTTGCTGACCCTATTAATCTTGCAAGTGTTAGCATTCAAAATGATTCATATTGATATTATGGAGAGTAATATTGAACATGGAGATCAATGTAAAATTTTTGGCTTGGGGTTAAACTCTAAATTACCTTAATTTTTCTTTGAGACATTCCAAATGGAATTGACATCGTATGTGAACCTAAAATAGAAAACACTTCTCATGCATTGGATGTTGAAATTTATGCTAAATGCCATTATTTGAGTAAAGATGAAAGTACTTTTGGTGTTGATAAATCTGATTTTTTGAATCTTAAACTGTGGTGTTTGGACGATGAAAATTTGATTTCTGATGCAAGTCAGTTGGAGGAGATACAGATAAATGAGAAATCTTTTCTCAATACAAAAGGGGATTGCATGTTGTTTTTCAGCCATGATATCTCCTCTGAGCATGATCATTATGAAGGGGCTGGTGGATATGATAAGACTATGTTTTCATGTGGTCTTGATCCTTACCCTCCTACATTGCCATTTGATATAAAATCATAAAATGGAAAAATTGATGGTGATATGGCCTATATGATTTGGCTACCATGTGACAACAAAGTTAAATAGCGAGCAAGTTTCCACTTGTTCAATGGCAGCTTGATACTTGTGTTTGCAGAAGTGCAGTTACCTATGTTGTTGTGGTTTGATAGAGGCAAGCATGAGTTGAGGGAGATGAGTTCCTTTATCAGATCAGTGTTTGGAAAAGGTAAAAATTGATTCCCCTTTTTTCATTTGGTGGCCCGAGGTCACCAAATGAAGTTGAAAAATAAGGTTTAATAAAGGAGTTTCAGAATGCCTAATGGACTCAAGCATTTGGTCTACTCACCAGAGATCTGGAATCTTCCTATGCCCATAGGGGGAATACATCCCAAGTCAGAGCCACTATTTGGACTGTAAAATTTGGAAAACTTGAAGTGCCCATTTCAAAAATTTCCCTCTACATACTCAGAAACACCCCTGAAGAATTTTCCTAAGCGACCTACTTTGGAGAGTCGTAACTTGAAGCTAATTGATATTTGTGTAAAATCCTTTGGTGGAACCATTCATGTGACATATTTGAATGTGATTGTAAATTTTTAGCTTCCCATGATGAGTTTTGTCAGGGTTTTAAAAAGTGAAGATGGAGGGTTTTGGCAATATTTTGTTGTTTGCAAACTTTCATTTTTGCAAAGTAGCCTCTTGTTTGAGCTTGTAGTTCACAACTAGATGATTGTAAATAAAAAAAGGGTTGTTTCTATCCATTCTCCATACATTCATGTACTCACCTGTCTGATTTCAGACCCTCACGATCTGATTTGTCATTTTTTTGAGATCAAAAGCAAATGCAATTTGCTTAGTTTTCAATCTGCATTTTTTATAGTGTTTCAAGGTGGTCAACTTTGACCCCTAATATCTCATGAAGATTAATGATTCAAGGAAATTCCTCATGCAAAAGTGCTCAGTGTACCAAAATGAACTTATGTTTTCAGTAGCAGTTCCCTAGGAGTTGATTTAGTATTTTTCAAAATGGTGACTTTGGTGAGTTTTAATTTGTTCTGAATGGTTGCATTTGCAGAAAAGTGTGATAGGGAAACTTTGCAATTGAATAACTCACTTCAGGATCTCTTTTTCTGAACCATCTTTTGCACTCCATTATTGGGTCAAGTTTCTACCCGCCTGTTCAATCTCACGCCTCTAGGATAAGTTTTGATGGGTTTTTTAATTATTTTCTAATCGCGACATGGCCATAAATGATGTTCTGGAAAGTTCCAAATTTTGAAATTATAATGAAAACCCATTTCTGTTTTGGTCTAAACCCTCTACATCTCCATTTTCATCAAGATCATAGGTCATTTGATGCATTATTTTAATGCATTTTAGGTGAGTTAAACACGTCCCGAGGGCCAATTTACAAAGGGGGTACCTAAATTTTAAGGGTTGGGAAAAATATAAGGAAATGGGTTTTCTCTAAATAATTGATTATGCCCTTGCACAAATTTTCAGGGCTCCATGTTCCTATTATCTAATGTTCTCAAAAGCTAATATTTTAAATATTGTGTATTTTAAAAGGCATATTTAGGGAAAATGAAAATGAATTTCAAACGTTTTAATCATAAGCAAATTTAATTCTATATTTTGGTTGGCCAAGACATGGCTTTCACTGCTTTCACTATGCATAGGAGAATTCATCGCCCATCGCCAATTCAGAATGAAATTAGAGGAAGCAACCAGCGATAGTTTGATCTCCAGTGATGGACATACAAGAATTAAAAGCTCTTAATGTTTGAGTATCAAAACAAAAGGGATAGTCAAGACCTATCAATGCACATTAAAGGAAGAACAACCCACACATGATGAAATGGAAGTCATGCATCTGTTAAGTAAAGGCAATGATGAATGCAAGGGATGCCATATGTGCAACAAATACTAAAATGTGATATATTTAAAATAATTTTGAAGCTTTCAATCAAATTTATTCAATGGAGGGCTTCAAGGTGAGAATGGTGCAGCCTACGCATCAAATAAATTTGCCAAAAAGTCCTCAAAATTTTTCAAGGAAATGCAATGGGCAGTTTTATTGCCATTTTTCCTCCTCATGCCAGAACAAATGGAGGGGGTGATAGCAGTAACAAGGTGTGTCATTTGGTTTGACACAAAATCCCTAGATTAATGCAGTAACGAGAGACGCCATGGCTACTAAACAATAAACTAAAATGGATTTTTTGAAATAGCCTCATAAATCCCACGCCATTATCAAAGAGGGAAAACCGAAGAAAGAGCATGCAACTGCAAACAAAGAGATTAGGGTTTCTCCTTTATCGCACATCACTTTTTTTCTTTTCCATTTCCAAATTAAACTTGCGATGTACTATTGGTCAATGATGGTTTGCATCGCTCGTCAGGAGTTTGTTTCTTTACTTTCCCATTCAACACTCATTGCAAAGGAGGTGAGCGATGCTTGAGAAGAATTTGGTGGGCCCAACAAAGTAAGTTGAAGATAATGAATACAAAATGGTAAATTCCATTGATAAATATAAATCAAAAGGCTTGTTGATTTTTTATTTTTTAAAGAAAAATCTTTTTAAATGAAAGGTGAAATCTAAATGGTTAATTTGACTTTAAATAATGAATGAGAGCATAAAGGAGTAAATTTTAATTTTACCTCAGAAGTGAGTTGAATATTTACTGTGTGAAGTGAAAGGAATTTTATTGCTAGGAGAAAAAGTAAACTGTAGGGGGTAAACTATTGTGCAGCATAGTGAACTTCAAATAAATCAATGATTCCATTGATTTTATATTCTTTAGTAAAGGTTGGGTAAAAAATTAAAAGTAACTTAAAAGAATAAAATGGATGGGTGAGATATTTTACTCAGTGCAAATGTATTGGTGAATGACTATATTATTAAAGTTGTAAAAATTTAATCTAAAAGGTGAAAGTATGATTCAACTCTAGCAAATAAGAGTAAAAGAGGCTTTCACGGGGGAAGAGATTATTTTTCGTTTGCAGGGGTGAAATACATAGGTGAAGATTTTAACTTTGGTGGGAATTTTCCTATTGCAAATATAATTGCCTAGGGACGAAATGCAAGTGAAATATTTTTGAAGTGATGATTAAATGAAATTTAATTTTGGCCAATATCCTGAGGCTTGTTTTCTCCTTAATATAAAAGGAATTCAAGGTTGTTTTGTAGGGGTCTTTGGTTGAAGTCTAGATAATAATTGTGCTAATAAAGAACACTAAGAATGCATGTACAGTACAAGTCTTAGAGTTTTGAGTAGAGCTAGTGAATTTGGTTAATTATGTGGCTTCTGAGTATACTTGAATAGAGATTCTTATCTCTCAATCCTATTGTCTCTCCATGTTAACAGTTTACATGATTTATTAATGGATTTGGATCAAGGATCTATTCATTAATCATCATTTGTTTTCCACTATGATGTATGATTTAATTGCTTCTCTCATCTAATGGATTGGGTTAAATGCTTTAGTTAAGTCATAAATTCATGCTTATTTCATATGGATTTGATAAGTAGTCACAGGAGGTTGGGTGTTAATCTGTAAATTGTAAGGAAATTGCAAAGATTATGGATGTTCAGGATTAAATCTGTCTTGTAGTTCAATTCATTATATTCTGATTCATGACCCTTGGATATGGCACTAGTCTTGATTGTTGCATACATTGTTATCACTTATAGTCTTTCAATTTTAGAACAAATTTCATAAATACACTTTTCAATCAACCTACTATTGTGGTATTTGATATTCTCAGTTGTAGATGTTTCAACTCTCTCAAGGAAAGGCCAATTTATAGAAGAATTTCATCTATTCAGCATCAAATGAGAATACATCTACTTAATGTGCATTGTATGTGGAAATTGTTTGAAGGAAGGTTATAAATACATTGTGGGATTCCCCTTCTGGGTTTTGTAGAGACCGAAGTGCAGGAGGAAAGCTTAATTGCTTTCTCTCATTCATTGGCCCACCTTCTTTAAGGTTATTGACCATTGGAATTGGAAAATCCATAGGCTACCCTAAAGAGTTGGTTGGTATTTAAAAGAGACAACATCCTATAATCATATATCACATCCAAGCAATCTTTTCATTCACTCAAGAATTTAAGCATCTTACAACATCAAATCAAGCATTCATCAAGCATTTTGAAGCATCCATTGACACAACTTCAAGTTTTCATTCACAAGGGTCTAGTAAGTTGATAATATTTACATGTGATTTCTTTATCATTCTCTTGCATTTCATTATTTCATTAAGAGTTTGATTACCAAAATGGGGTTTGACCAAGGAAAACCCCTATTTGCTAACGCTCAACCATTTTTCCCCTCTTGCATGTGTATGTGAAAACTTTTGTATGTAGGTTTAACAATAATTTAGGTATTGAAGAGTGGTCAAAAAGTCAACTAGGTGCTTCAAGTCAAATAAACTATATTTCAAGATTGGAGAAGGTATTTTGTCTCTTTTCTGCACAATTCACTTCGACAACCTAACAACCAGACATCCTCAGATCTGGTGTTGCAGAGTTGTCACCTAATTTCTCAAAATTTTGGGAGAGAACTAACTCACCACTAGTGGTGAATGAGTCCCACCTTAAGCCTGGAAATTTAAGCATTGTCAGATTCTAGATCTCGACAGTCAAAAACTTGTTCTAGATAGTTTTCATTAGAAACACGACTAATTCACCACTCTAGGTGAATGAGTCCCACTAGTGATTTTCTATGATTCCAGATAGCATTCAAAACATTTTAGAATCTTCATCAGACCTCTAGGTGCACACTGATTTAGCTCATTTCTTTTTGTTTCTCATTTATTCATTCATAGCTCATTGTTTGCATATCACATTGTGTTTTCTAGCATAGCATAAATCTTAGGTTTTGCATACATAATTAGTCATTTAGATCACTTAGTTGCACTTATTTCATCTCATTTATCTTAAATAACATAATATATGTCATAATTTGAATGAACCTAGTTAGCATTTTTTGCCCTCATTTCTCCTTTTAGGTGAAAAACCCTATAATAGCTAGAAAGGTGTGTTGGAAAGAGACACTGCACATGTATTATGGTGTTGTCATTGATGGAAACCATTGTCAGTAAGATGATCCACACAGAATCATTTGATCATATAGGTAGAAAGATTGAAGATCAGTCATCATTTGTTAAGATAGAACAAAGCATCTGGTAGATTTGTGTTCTTCGATTCATATGAAAAAAAATTAGTATTTTTTGTTGTGGATCTCAAGGATGATTGGTCGATGGATTATCTATGTTATCTGTAAATCTTGGTGCCTCATATTGATTTGAGTACAAGTTAGAAGATCTGGTTGACTAATTTTTTGTTCATTAGTCTATGGAGGTTGACTTGGTGAATATAGTGTGTCACAGATATTTGAGGAGTTAGTGTTCAAGTGTTTTTTTGTTCGAGAATTTTGGTTTGGATTCTCACTATGTTGTGGCCAACTCTTGTGGATGTGAATTGAATATTATGCATGATTTGAGCCAAGAGTTTGTGAATATTTCTTATTTTGTTGAAGCTGACATGAAGAGATTAAATCCTTAGCAGCAGATATAAATGTGTAATCGATTATAGCATTTTGATGCATGTTTTTGGTGTGAGTTGATCTATGTTGTGAGAAATATCAGAAGGATTGAAGAGTGATCATGCACAATTTTACTTGTGCATTAAGGATTTTGTGAAGTGAATTAGAGCAAAACAACAGAATTAGCCAGAAGTTCAAGAGAGCAATTAATGAGCCTAATTAGAACTATAATCAAGCATTTGTAGATGCTACTTTCTCAGTTCAATATTTCTATGTTATCCAAATCTTTGTAAGGCATCGAGCCTTTCATTTTTTTGAGTAGTGAGCTCTAGGCAATGTGCATGAATGCAAGTGCATTCCCATTTTGTAAATTTCCTTTTGAGTATACTCTGATAATATTATGGATTGACCTCCACCGTGGTTTTTCCCCTAATAGGGTTTCCACGTAAAAATATTTGTGTTATGGTGTTGTGGTTATTTATCTTATGTGCATGCATCTTCATTTTGGTTGAATGTTATCAATACTATAAGGATCAGATTAATAAAGTTAAAAATTGCAGAAAATTGATTCACCCCCCCCTCTCTGTGTTCCTTGAATCCAACAAGGTGTAGGGTGCCAAAAATCTACGGTTTATCTATTTGTTTGGTAAACCTAATATGCATACCTTTTTAGCCTAGAAGACTATCCATCTCACCTCAAAGGTCACTTTTGTAGTCATTCAACACTATCACCAAGGTTGATGACTTAGTCAAATAGGTTTTTGGTTTGCACATTCCAAGTGATCTAAAGGTTGACACCTATAGGACACTTTTCTACTTATTTAAGCCACATCATGGGGCACTTTTCATTCCATGTGATAGGTGGATTTCCTCTTCCTCACCTATATATGCAAGGTCATATCAAATATATTTTAATCAACTATTTTATCAACCTCTTTGATAATGTAAATTAGGCTCATTTATTCAAGTGTTTTTGTGAAAGGACCATATTTTTGCTGTTATGAGCTTGTTAGAAATCCTAACATGGTATTAGAGCTATGCAAGAAAAATCCTTCCTAAAATATGACATCAAGCCTAACTAGAGTTCCATGAAATCTTATTTTCATGTCAAAAATGATCTACGTTGAGTATATGTAGTTTATTGTTTTATTGCACAAGACTTTTAAGGTCTATCAATCAATGGTGTAAATTTTTCCTATTCTAGCATATTGACTTGCTGCAGCCTAGAAAAAATATTGGCATATTTGGCCTCTTTGGAAGGATCGATTGTATTTTTTTAGGTTTTACAAAGTTTAATTTGGTGTAGTTTTTCACTTGTTTGGAAAGAAAAAAGAGCAAGAAGATTAACTAAGTTTTTCCACTATAACATTTGTGGCCTTCACTTGCGAACATAGGAAGAGATCATTCTTTAGCACCTTCAAATGTCTCTCCCATCCTACATTACCAATTGTGCCCATCTTCTAGAGTGGACTGCATTATTGTCTTTCTCAACACCGCTAGAAGGGAGATGATAATACTTGTTTTTTTGGCTTTGGAGAGCTTTGTGCAAGGAAGATTCATCATATTGTTGTGCCCCATTCATTTTCAGGGCCCTCTAGTTTACACGTTATCTCCATTCCAACAAAAAGCCACCTCCAATTTTGTTGTAGCACACAAATTGGTAGTATCAAGTGTTAGTGTGAATAATTAATCTATTCACTATACTTAAGTGTAATTAAGTTTTTGTAAAAAGGGGGATTTTTTTATACATTTTTCCATAGTTAAAAAATTATCAAAAGGGTTCATTTTTTCACTCTTTTGCAATGAATGTGGCAAAGAAAAAGCTTGTAAATGGGGGAGGAACTTTTTTTTTCTATAGTTGAAAATTTGTAAAGGAGGGAGTTAATTTTAACTTTTGTAATGAATTTGGTAAAGGGAAAGCATATGGGGAAGGTGCAATTTCTTTTCCTTGGTTAAAATTTTGTAAAAGTTTCTTTTGCAATGGATTTGGCAAAAGGGGGGGGGTCATCATTACAGGTTTAATTTATAATTTTTATCTTTTATCGAGGTTTGCAATAAATAAGCTAATATATGCCTACCTCATGACAATAAACTTTAAAGACGATATAATAGGGAATAATTTTATAAACACAATCTTATAAAGTGCCACAAAACTAAATCTGTGTTCCTCATGGAGGGAATTTGGGAAATTATTACATACATACATTGACTTATAAAGTGTAAGGGGGGGTTATGCTATCACAACATGGATTCTTATAATTCTCACCGCATGTGAGTGTGTCTTGGAGCACACCTTGTACATCTTTACAATCCTTACACATTAAATATTAGTTGTTCTACTTATATTCTCTTAGCATTAAGGGGAGACTATGATGTGTTATGCTAATTCTTAATTCAATAAATCAGAATCTTCTTTTTGGAAGGCCTCATGAACCTTCTACCTTTATCTCTCAAATGGGTGATTATTTTAGTGGATCATAGTTTGAGATTTTAGTACTCCTCATCATAGTACTATTTGTACTATCAACTTCATAGATTTTGATGAACTTTGTGTACACTAGTTGAGTAGCTTTTATATGTTCACTCATTAAGTATTTTGTATCTCGCATATTGATTTAGATTTCTTGGAGATTTGTTGATTCCAACATGTACACCATTTCATCATCAATGGAGTTTATAACTTCTACATGATTAAGGAGTTCTTCATCATCATGTTCCTATCATCAAGGGACATATTTTCAGAAGGTCTTAATTCCTTCTAATTCTCTTTTTTTGGAGAGGAGTTTTGTTCCCACTAGATTTTCTCCTTTTTCTGCTTTTGTGAGAGAATGTATTGTACATGGGTACCTAACAAGGCCTCTAGTCGGGACTCCATTTTTATCTATTTTCACTTTTAAGATCTCCCCAAGTATCACTTAAGGGGGAGGGGAGTGTTAGTGTGAATAATTAATATATGAAAAATATACCTAAGTGTACTTAGATTAATGAGGTTAGAAAACATCTTATCCAACCGAATGTGCAACATTTAAACCTCTAGAGGTTACCAAGTTATTTGGTTAACCTCATGCACACACCTTTTGAGGTTCGAAGACTTTCCATCTCACCTCAATATTACTCAACACTTGGCACACAAGGTTGTTGAATTGGTCATAGAGGTTGTTTTTTTGCAAACTCCAAGTGTTCCTAAGGTTGACACCTATAGAGTCCACTTGTTTAGTCTTTTGTGCAAATTCATGTGGAAATTGCCAATCCACTCATAGGTGGATTTCCTCATCCTTTCCTATATAAGAAAGGCTTTGTACTGATTCTAATTTGGATCAACTAAATATAGTAGTTGCATATTGTTCATTATTCTTGGCTCTTTATCTCCTAGATCTCCTAATTCTAATATGATGAAATAAAGTCATTCACCCATGTGATCTCTATTCATGATTGTGCAGGTCATTAATATTTTGAATTTCTCTGACATGGGTGTATAGTAGACTTTGGTACCACCAATATTCATAACATCCTCCTTCTTTGTGATATAAAGCCTTCATTTCCTGGCTGATCATTGACACAATACAACTTTGTGTAGCCACCATATTAAATTTGACCTATGATCTTCTCATTATCTACCCCATCTATCTATCCACCAAGGTGCAGATTACACTCCACTCTTGTAGGTTTGTATTGGTGAGGTATGAAGATCCCTTTTGAATCAGCAAAAAACTCTACATTTCACATGAATCCCTCCACAACTTGCATAAAGGGCTTGTGTATCAGAGAAAAAAATTCAGATTAGTTGCAAATAGCATAAACTGAATTAAACCCCAATTAATAAGAGAGCACAAAAGAAACTAGAAGAAAATAAACATGAAACAAAGTAACCCGGTCTTCAAGCCTCCTTTGATTGACCTCTATTTCTCTTCCCCACCTTGTTATAAATAGTAGAATTTCCCTCAGATTGAAGTGCAACTATAGCTTATGCCCAAGACAAGACAAATATTGAAGCAATGTGTGCTCAAGTATTCAAAGATCTTAAGCATGCTATGTGTGTATGGATTCCTAAAAATAAATTTGTGTGTAAAATGACCTTAGAGAGATCCTTTTAAAGAATTCCAAATTGAGAATGGATGGCCAAGATTAAAAGTTTATAATAACCTAAGATCAAAGGACAAGATTCAATGCGATGAGGAGCATTAGGGTTAGGGAAACATTAGGTCAAAGTTAGGGAAAGCTTTGAAATGAAGGGTTGAGATCTAATTGAAAGCAATTAAATCAATGGTGGAGAAAAGGAGGTATTTGGAAAGTAAAATAATAATAGAAATTATTTAATTTATGGGGGAAAGTTGACTTATGAATTAAATAATGGTTTAATTCATAAATGTGAATAAGAAAAAAGGCAATAAATAATTGTTTTAATTATTTACTTGTGGGAAGAAAATTGGGTTAAATGGATAATTTTATTTAATTGAAAGAGAAAAGGATAATGTTATTAAATAAAAAATGGTAATTATTTAATAGTGTGCTCTCGAAATTGAAAAGAAAGTAATTAAATAAATTAGAAATTTATTTAATTATTAGAGGGAATAAGGATTAATTATTGACGTATTTAAATAAACAAATATAATTTATTTATTTAAATAATCATGAGGGAATAATTAATACATTAATTATGTGAGGGAGAAGCGTGGTCACCATAGAAAAATGTAGCTTGAGGGCCTAGGTCATTTTTATATGTCCACATTTTTCCTCTCTTTGACATAATGCAGTTTATCGCGTTGTGTCAAAGAAAACAAGTAAAAAGTATACCCCAGTGTGAAATTGAGGAGATGAAGGTTGATGAGGAGGTAGTAGTATGCCCCCTAGAGAGGACAAATAGTTTGAAAGAACATGACTGTAATCTCGAAATGGATGAGAAGACTAGAAGATGAAGGAATATAATAAATGCTAGTACGGAAGACATGGATGTTGGGAAGAGAAAGGAATACTCCAATATTTTTCCAAAAAACATAATAGGCATTGCACAATCATCATTGGGTGGTAGAATGTGACAAATGGACAACAAATACCATGGTATGACATAGAACAAGGTGTACAAGGTCATACACTTGCGAAAAACAGACAGTCAAAGACAAGGAATGTTTTAACTCATACTAAGGGATAAGTTTCCCCAACCTTTTTTTCAAGACACACCAAAGACAACAATCAAGGAAAAATAGGTCATGAGACATCATCACACCTCTAAATCCTTCATGGGACATCCTCGAGGTAGCTAGTAACATGACCAAGAGACAAAAATATTAAAAGATAAGAAAAAATAGACCGGAAAAATCAACATCCATTAAATATGTTTTCCAATATTTGTTTTTTGAAGGTTGATTGGTTAACGGTTTGACAGTTTGATGATTTGATAGTTTGAAAGTTCTGATGATTTGATGATTCCTTTCATTAGGAATGATACATGCTGAAAAATCCAATGACCATGTGACGAAGCTTGTCATCAAGAAAGACACATCTTGAAAAGGAAAATGGAGATTAGACAGGGTCCAATTCTAAGGACACATCTAGAAGGGGACCATAAAGTGACTAGATTGACACTATTGTGGAAATTTGAATTATTTTTTACTTGATGACTGATTAGACTATGTTGTCAGTTGGTTTGCAATTTGAATGTTGAAATTTCGATGACTATATTATGTCTGAGTGTGACTATGTCTAACTTATTTGATCGACACGACAAACCCTAAAGGATTGACCTAGGTGGCCTTGGGGGCTCATCGATAGATGGCCTTGCCTACATCGTCCACTCAAAGACATCATAGTTTGACATGACTCTTGACTCTATTGAAATGTCGAAGGGTTGAATCATGATTTTATTTGACCACACCTAAATTACTTGACCTAATGCCTCAGGGGCACATCGACAAATGGCCTTGCCTATGTCCAATCGCAAAGGCAATATAGTTTGACAAGGACAATGACTAACTTGACTGACTATGACCCAATTTTTGGGATTTTGAAATTTATTTGGATGTTTTGGTGTTTTTCACATGTTTTGATTTTTTTGGATTTTCGAAGTTTTATAATAATTTTTTAATCTTTTTCGAATATTTGATTTTAGTTTTTTGCAAATTTTTGATTTTTTTGTCTTTTTTGAATATGTCATCGCCAATGACCAATGTAGACTCCAATGAAACCATGTGTTAGGAAATGTGCTCCCAACTAGGTCTAGGAATAACCATCAAAATGGGATGGGACAGGGGATTATTATGGATGAAAGATGGAGGAGAAAGGACACAAGACATCAACTGCTTGAAAGTCATGATAAAGATGACCAGGCCTTATGATGGATGTCAAATTGGACATGCTGGAAGGTAAAAGTATTATTATGGATTAGGGTGGAAGAAGGGAGTGATAGTAGATGATGGAGAAGAGACTGACTACACATGCTACCTATTTTCCAGGTTTTCACAATGGTACTTATCCAAAGTGCCATCAAAGTGGTTTTCACTATTGGATAGTATATTTCTCTTTACTATTTTTATAATTTTTATAATTTTTTGATTTTTTAAATTTTTAAATTTTTAGCATGGATCTTTGAAGCTATGTATAGAATTTGTGTAGGTGCAAGTTTTTGATAGGCTCTGACAAAGGTTCCCCTTCAAGTGTGGACAAATGATAAGCACTAGAACAAAAATATGTCGTTATGACATATGGACCCAGCCATTTGGGCTCAAATTTGTTGGTTTTCTCACGTTCTGCTTATTTTTTGGATTATCCATCAACACTAAGTCATTGATGTCAAAGTTTCTAATCAAGACCCTTTTATTGTAACTATAGAAAAAGTGGTTTTGATATGTCTATAGATGAGTCAAGGCCCTCTATCTGCGTTTGTCAAGCAATTCTGACTCATGCAACCGAGATATACGATATTCCTCATCATCAATAAGCCCTTTCATCAAGACCCATAGGGAGGGTACTTTGACCTTGATAGGAACCTGGATAGCCTCTAAAACAAAGACTAGGGAAAACGGAGTGGTTCCGGTGGGTGCGTGGATGCTCATTCGATACACCCATAAGATAGAGTTAAGTTGAATGTGCCACTCATGGCCAACATTATTGACAATATTTTTAATAATATTGATTATGGTCTTGTTGGATGCCTCAGCTTGGTCATTTCCTTTCAGGTAATATGGCATGGAAAAGTAGTATGGCATGCAAAAGTAGTGTTGAATGTGGAATTTCTCACATAACTAATGGACATCCTAATTTTTGAAAGAACGACCATTGTTTGTGATGATGGTTTCGGGAACACCATACCAGCATATGATGTAATTGAGGATGAATTTGGAGATTTTTTTTCCAGTGATGTATCTCATAGGGATGGCTTCAACCCATTTCATGAACCATTCAGTGGAAGTAATGATGAATTTATGGCCATTTAATGAGGTGGGATGTATTTTTCCTACAAGGTAAAATCCCCATTCGGAAAAGGGCCACAGTGAAGTGATAGGTTGCAACTCTTGTGTAGGTACATTCATGAATGAGGCCATTATGTATCTGACACTGTTGATATTTTTGCACAAAGTGATAGACATTGTGCTCCATTGTATGCCAGTAGTCACCCAGTCACATGATCTTTTTAGCTAGGGTCAGACCACTAGAATGGGCTTCGTAGATTCCTTCATGTACTTCATGTAAGGTATTTTGTGCTTCATTAGTGTTGAGACATTTTAGTAAGGTGTTATCAAATATAATTCTATATAAGGTATCACTGATGATAGCATAGCTAGAGGCTTTGTGGATAAAGGATTTAAATTGATTGTTGGAAAGGTCAGGTAGTAGGGTCTAGGAATGTAAGTAGTTATAGACATCTTGGTACTAGGGGAGATTAGTTCCAACAAGATCACATACCATTTTGGACTCAAGAACATCAAAGGTAGGACCAATACCTATTCCACTAAGAACTCATACTGTGACATACTATTAGGAATATCCAAAACAGACCCAATAGTGGCCATGGCATCTGTTACTTTATTCTAAACACATGGAACATGGAAAAAGGAGATATATATAAAGTAGTGCTTAAAACTATCAACCATTCATTAGTATGGGGTCAATTTCTCATCCTTAGTATCATATTCATTATTGACCTATTGAATGACTAATTGTGAATCACCAAAGACCTATAGACTCCTAATTTTCCATTTTGTTTCCATAAGAAATCCTATCAACAAGGCTTCACACTTTGAAATGTTATTTGTGCACAAGAATGCTATCCTAAAATCTTTAGGGATTGCATCACCTTGAGGGGTAACAAATAATATTCCTACACTTGATCCATGATTAGTATGAGAGCCATCAAAATATGATTTCCATGTTACTCCCATGTCTAGTGTGAATATTGACTTGTTAGGAAAATCTAAAACCAAAGGGTGATTTTCTTGTGTGGGCGCGCTTGATAGTTGGCCAGTGATGACTTGTCCTTTTATTGCCTTACGTTCAACATACTGAATGGATCATATTCATTGAGTATCATGAACCATTTATCCAATCATCCTATTAATGCCACTCAACTGAGTAGATATTTCAGAGGATCTATTTTTTCCACAAGCTTAGTCTGGTGATTTAATATGTACTATCTGAGTCGTTGAGCGGCGAAAAACCACTACAAGAGAAACTTGTACCCCACCAAAGTGTGGCTAATGTAATATATTGTGTGTTCCTTTTCCTCATGGTCATTTTGAGCTAGAAGTTCCCCCAGTGTGGCTATAGTGGCTAAAATGTATAGAATTAGGGGTTTTTCATCAATATGTGTCATTAGGACAGGAGGTATCAAGAGATATTCTTTAATCTACTGAAAATATTCCTCACACTTATTTTTCCAGATGAAAGGGACTCCCTTGCATAAAAAATACATAAAAGGTTGAAATTTATCTACAAGTTATGCAATGAAGCACCTGATAGAATGGAGTTAGCCTTGTAGCATTCAGAATTAACTAATTACTTTATGTGGAGGCATGTCTAATATTTCTCTAAATTTTTTTGGGTCTACATCAATGCCTTGACGAGAAACAATGTATCCCAAAAGCTTTCCTGATCTCACACCAAAGATGCATTTCTTGGGATTTAGGTGGACCTTATATTCTTATATCCATTTAAAAATCTTATCTAAGACTCTTAAGTGATCACCACGGGTCAAGAATTTTTCTAGAAGATCATCACCATAGTATTCCATCAATGTGTGTATGAGATCATGAAATATGGTGATTATAGCTCTCTAATAGGTTGTACATGCATTTTTTAGTCTTAAGGGCATGGCATTCCAATAGTATGTTCCCCATGGGCAAGTGAATATTGTCTTGTGTTGGCCTTGAGGGAAAACACAAATTTGATTATATCTCGAGAAGCCATCCATGAGGGACATATCGTAGCTAGTCGTTAGGTCTACTATGATGTCTATATTTGGGAGTGGGAAGGCATCCTTCAGACATGCTTTGTTTAATTCCTGAAAATATTTACATATATGGATTTGTCCAATTGGTTTGGTCACTGGTAAAAGGTTTGAGATCCAGTGTGCATAGTCAGTAAGTCTTATAAAACTGACATCTAATAATTTCTTAAGTTCAACTTTGACCAGCATAGCTATTTGAGGGTGCATTTTTCTAATATTTTTTTTGACCGGCTTTACATTTGGATACAATGGTAGATGATGCAGGACCAACTCAAGATCCAACCCTGGCATATCAGCATAAGACCATGCAAAATTGATTTTGTCTTCTATGAAAAATGCTTGAAATTTTGGTGTTTCCTCTTCTATTAGGGATGTTACAAAGAGAAAAGTATTAGGATTATCTGTTGTACCAATGTTTTCTTCTATTACGTCTTTGATCTATTAGAAACCACGATTAGACATGCAAACCAAAAAACCCTTCCATAGAAGAGAAAAGAAAATAAAAGTAGAGCTTTGCATGAAGATGTGCAAATAATATTATTCAGGAATTCATAGTTACATGAAATGATTTGCTTTATAAAAGAAATTTATGCATAACCCTAAAGGAAACCTTAGTGTGCACACTTAATAATAAATAAATAATTAATTATTAATATGCCTAAGTTTAGCTTAAGTATCTAAAGTGATAAGTGACTTAATTAATTAACCAATATGATGTAATTAATTAAGTGAAATAAATTATTACTCTAACACCCCCCCCTTAAGATGAACTTAGGAAGTAGCTAAAACACTAAGTAAAAGATGCATGAAACCATGAATGGGTCCTAGAAACAAGACCTGATCAGGTACCCATGTACAAATGTAATAAATGAGGTAGAGAAGGAAAACCCAGTGGGACAAAACCCCCCTACAATGAGATGACCTATTGCAAAGAAGCATTGGAAGAACACTATGGAGTAACATTGCAACCTGAATCTAGCAAGAAAGGAAAGATACCTTTGTTTACAAGAAACCAAATGGGAGTCAATGAAGGACTCGGGAAGAATCATAATAATGCAACAATAGACTCGATGCCACAGAACACTAGAAAACTCACAAACTAGAACAACCCTAGAATCCATAAAGTAACAGTGAATAAAATGATGCCCCCCATAAGAGGGAATGATATGATGAAAGAATTTGGAAGCGAAGATTATCTCGATTCTGATGCCAAACTATGACTAAAACTGATCCATAGGAGCAAGTACCATGAAGACTCTAGAACATTAACCATAAATTTAATGGACCTCAAACTAAGATGTGACCCAATGTGGATCATTAACCATAGGCTCTCAATCTGAAGTGTAAACCAATGTGAATCTGATATGTGTCAAGCTATAAGAAAGATGGGGCCAAAAGAAACTATAGAAACCAGATACAACCCAAGTGAGTTTTCATCAAAATCAAAATGAAGATCAAAGTGCAACTACACTCTAATCAGATTATTATGCAAGAAATCCCCCTGATGGAACTTTATATAAGTTCATTTATTACAATAACCCATGATTGTAAATAATATTATTCAGGAATTCATAATTACATGAGATGATTTTCTTTATAAAAGCAATGTATGCATAACCCTATATGAAACTCTACTGTGCACACTTAATAATTAATAAATAAATAATTATTAATGTGCCTAAGTTTAGCTTAAGTAACTAAAGTGATAAGTGACTTAATTAATTAACCAATATGATGTAATTAATTAAGTGAAATTACTTATTACTCTAGCATGATCAAGATCAAGGATCTCTCTTGATTGACAGGGAGAAAGAACAACCCTCCATCCTCGGGTGCCTCAGAGAGGTTTTCACCCTTGGATACATCCTTTCTTTTTACTTTTTCTTGGTCAGAAGGCACCTTGCGGTTTTCACCTAATGAACATTCATTTAGTATTTAATTTTTGTCATTTTTACAACTAGAGGGTGGGACAATCTCACCAAAATATGTTGCAGTGTCAAGATCTATAGTGAAGACAACCTTATGGTCCCCATATGGTATGCCCTCTCGTAGTCCTATAAATTTAGCAATGACCTCATCATTTTTAAATATGTCCAAGGTAGGTGGGTCTTTTTGGTCCCAATAGATCAATTATCGGTAAACGAGGGAAATGCCATCATTGGTGTTAGTGAAGGATGAGGAAGCAGTTGATAGGGTAAAGATAAAGGTATTATTGGAGTCCCAAAAGGATTCTATCCATGCTCTTCTGTCTGTGGTCTTGGGTGGGTCAGGTTCATGAATGGAGTCAATGTGAATATTGATATCCATGATGTTGGTAAAGGATGGATGAGGTATGTAAAACTATTAAAAGACATGATCAAGATCATAGTCATTGGTGGGTCAAAAGTCCCACTCATATTCATTAGAGTTGGTGTCACCATAATAGATGTTGGTAGGATCTTTAGATGTATCAATGTCTTCCAAAGCACTCACATCCTTATTTGAAACCACCTTAGTACTTGGAGCACCAATCTTAATTGGTACGAACCCTAACCCTAGGTTCTTTGGCCGTTTAAGGGGCATCAAGGGTTCGATCATTATTTTTTTATGTATACCAAGTCCACTGATTCCATCATAACCCTTTTGTTTCATGAGCTCAAAATATTTTCCATATTTTTCTATTGGTAGCAGCGATAGATCTTCTTCATCTTCATAAAGCCATCCTTAAATTTCCTCAATGTCTTCTTTGTTTAACTCTCTCCAGCTTGTGAAGGTGGCGGTGGGAGGAAATTTAATGACAAATTTGTGTTCCATCTTCAAACAAGGCCTACCATAAGACTTGGGAGACAGGTAGCTTTGTGATGCAATAAGCAGTATTGAGTTTGTACTTGCTACAACCTTCATCTTGGATCTTGCTTTTGGGGTCGATAGATGGGGTTTTGGATGTGGATGATTTAATGGGGGTGGAGGGATAGACATAATTGGATGAAGTGGATGTGAAAGTATATGCAGAAGCTTCTTGATTGATAGGCACTTGGTGTTCGAGAACTCCCCTTAAATTAGTGCAATATTGTAAGGTATCAGGATCACTAATGATCATGAATTTGATGCGATTATATGTAAATTTCAAGCATTAATGATAATTGGAAGGCACGACTTTCATCATGTGAATTAGGGTTTTACCGAGGAGAAGGTTATATGGAAGTTCAAGATACAAGACCTAGAATGTGGTGTCCATAACTGCATGTCCAACGTCGATAGGGAGAGTGATAACACCCTTGGAAGAGTGTTCTTTATCATCATAGTCCTTGATTACAATGATTTTGGTCATGTCTACACATGCTTCAGAATAGCCCAATGTCTTGACCAATTTTAAGGTGAAAATGTTTAGTCCAGCTTTGCCATCTACCAGGACTTGTCTAACCTTGTGTTGATGTAAAACTACTTGTAGGTGCAATGGGTTGTTATGGTTAGAATTTTGTGTAGAGTAATCATTGTCGGAAAAGGAGACATGGAGTGAATTAGCCAAGTATCCAACAATGGGTTCAAATCAGTTGACGTCCAAGTTTTTAGGGATGAAGGTTTCCTTCAAAGCCTTATCAAGGATAACTTTTTGTTTAGGTGATATGCGTAAGAGCTCGAGGATAGAAATGTGTGCGAGTGTATTTCCCAATTGGTCAACAAGATTATAATGGTCTTTAGATTGTGGCTGCTTTGAAGAAGGACCAGATAAAATAACCTTAGCCCTACATGTAGTAATGATGCATTCAAGAACCTTTTTAATGGTGATTTTGTTGACATAGTCATCAGTGGCACAGAGGTGATCAATTATTTTTGAGTAATCAAAGGAATTCCTAGTATAATTGGCCCTATTGTTTGTCTTTTGACCTGAGGTGGAGAGCTTTCCCAAACCATGGTATTGTAGTGGATTCTTAAAGATTGTATGGTCTTGATTATAAATTTGTTTTTGTCCTTTGACATCTATGGTACCATTTTTAATTAGGTCTTGGATTATTTACTTCAATTGACGACATGACGAGGTCTTGTGCCCTTTGATGTGGTGGTAGTCACAAAAGGCATTACCATCCCACGAAGATGGTTTGAACTATCTTGGGTCATATTGTTTGGGATCTTGGAGTTGTATGACATTTGATTGTATTGGCTTCTTCAAGACATATTCAATTTGTTCCAGTAAAGGAGTGTATTGTCTTCGGGGGTATTTTCTTGGTTGTCTTGGAGGTCCTTGTTCTTGATTATTTTGTACCACATTAGCTATTTTTTTATTCATGTGGGGTCATTTAAGAGTCAATGTATTTCCTATTTTGTTCATAGCTTCCACGTCTACGACTCCATTGTGTGTTACATTCTTATTGCGGGACCAAAACTTACTTTTGTCGTTAGAGGTTTGTTGATTATGTGTGTGTTTTTTTCCATATGTAAGTTCACCTTGGGAAATTAGGATATTTTCTAGTATAATTATGCCATTCTCAACTAAGTTTGCAAATGTGGCACAACAATGTACTTGTAAAGGGTGTTTCAACTTTGTCTTGAGGTTTTCTACGAACATGTCCACTTTTTTGTTTTTCAGGAATCTCAATGGGACATCAACTCGCCATACTACACCATCATTGGAAGAAAGTAATGAAGGGTTCCCCCTCATCTTGTGTCAAGTGGCATAAGGTAGAAATTGTGACATCATTTTCAATGTTATAAGCATAATTCTCCATGAATTTATTAGCGAGGTTGTCCCATGACTTTATAGACCCTTTAGGTATCACTGCAAACCATTCAAGTGAAAGCCCTATAAGACTTCTAGGGAAGAGTCTCAAACGGTAGGAGTGATTGTATGTGACATCCATGCAAGAAGTGGTTAATTCTTGTATGTGCTTGAGAGGATTGATCTTTCCCTTACACTTGGTGAAAGTAGTGATGACATACCTAGGAGAAAAAGGAGGCATGCATATGCTAGTGTCATATGGATAAGGGTGTAGATCATGTGATGAGTACGTCTTCTTGTTTGACACTTGCATCCCTTCCACTTCCTTTTGTAGGTCAGCCAATTTGGAATTCAATATGTCTATTATAGGATTGTTGGCAACATTGTTACGAGGTCCCAAATTTTTGTTGTGTGGTCCCATGTTTTGGTTTGAAACGTTGTCCATATGTGGTGGATTTTGATTGTTTCCATGAGTATGAATGTGTGATGTGTAAGTTCAGATGTGAGAAGTGGTTGAGCTATGGGTGTGTTGTCTGTGTATATTTTTGTCACCAAAAAGGATTCCTTGTGTGTAGCCATAAGACATGTTAGGAGGTTGTGTCATTTGTGATCCTTTTCCTTGATAAAAGGGATTATAACCATGTCAGGATTAAAAAGGATTATTTTGGCTATGTGGGGTGTTTGTGGTTTGTCCTTACAAGGTGTTTGTATTTATATTAGGACCTTGTGACATGGTGTTTGTGTTTAATTGAGGTCCTTGGATGAGAACTAGTCTCACCTTAGGTCTACCAAGGATGATAGATGTGGATGCCCCTATGGCCTGAGATGATGACCCAAAGGGAGGAAATGTTGAGCTAAAGGGTTGTGTTGTGAATAATGGTTGTGATGTGGATTGTATCATGGGTTGTGACATAGATTGTTTTCCTAGAATGGATGAAGTGCTGGGGGTTGTGGTATTTGGGCTTGTTGTTCCAATGGGTATGGAAATTGTAAGTTCTGGTGTAGATTGTCCTAGGCTTGTTTTTGTGTTGGCCCTGGGTGATGTTGCTGCTCGTAAGGTATTGACATCAAATCCTTTAGTTAATTTAATTCCATGTAAAATTTTGGCTAAATATCATTGAGGGTCGAACATGAAAATTTCATCCACAAGAGAGGCTACTTCAATATTTTGTGTAGTAGCCTCTACTTCTTGTATGAACACACTTCCATCTTTGTCTCTAACAAGGAATTGTATGAAAGGATTTTGTGTATTTGGTTGTTGATAAGATGTAGATACCAAGTTGAAATGGTCATGACCTTCAAGGTTGGTATTGTTGTGAGGATCATTAGCGGTATTTTCAAAGTTGAGGGTGCTAGTTAATTGTAAAGGTCCTCATCATCATGAAAGAGATCCATTGCTCGAAATTTATTTTTAAATCTAGTTTCAACCATATAAGACTTGCTCAAAATGAAGGTGGATGGTATGAGACTAAGACTATGTTTTTGGTATTTTTGAAATAAGGTATGCCTAAATGTAATGAAACTATTTTTTTTTTTGGTATTTGAGGATAAAAGATGTCTAATGTAGGCAACAAGACTAAAAGTGATAATGATAGTGTTGGATGTTATGAAGTCTAAAATGTATCAAAATGTTCGTTTAGGTCTTAAATGTTGTGATATGAAGGATGTAGATGACTAAGAAGTGATGGATACCTATTGTGAACGTGAGTTCTTAAATTTTTTTCAAAGATGTAAGAATAGGATCACTAACTATCCAAGGATAAACCAATGTTTCAACTGGGATTGTCAAATGGCCTTTTTCTAGGACAACTGAAAAAAAGTGATGAGGTGAATTTCCTGACTAGACTTGAGAGCAGGAAATTATCACCAAAATGGTAGAGGATGAAGTTAAAAAGTGACTTGGTCAAATGACAATCTTTTGGTGAAGCAATGGTTTGTGCCAAGGTATAAGATAGTTCCTCTATCCTAAAACCAAAAGATGTCAAGCCTAAAAGTTTGAAAAAGGTAGCCTAATGTGATGTTGGGATATGCAAGTAATAAAGATGCTAAGGAACCTAAAATGGTTACTTAATAATTGAAGGATATGCAATGTGAATTGTGTAAGTTTTTGTTATTAAACAGGGAGTACAACAAGAAGTTAAAATGGATCTCAAAAGTTTGACCTAATTTTGGAAAGAGTTTGACCTAATTTTTATTTTTTTGTTTGAAAATGTTGTGTGGCCTGAAGATGTGAAGCGTTTCAATTGTAATGTTTGTTTGCTTGTTTATTTTAATATACACACATAAAACACAAGCAGATAGAATGTTTTTTGAGTTTGATCTTGACAAACACTTTGAAAACACTTTGCACAACGTACGATACTAAAGAGATACCACTCGCTTGATCCCCACTTGGATTTATCCAACCACTTAAACAAGGTGGACATCTAGAGACTTGGTGGCACTAGCTCCCCTCCATGACACTCACTTCTTGAGCTCACAAAGTCTCAATTCCCCAAAGAGGAATTTCTGCCTCTACACATGCTTAGTGAAGACGTGGGGTGGCTTCAAAATGACTGTTCATGTCCTAACAAGTGAAAGGGATTTTGGCCTCTATAACAAAGGTTCTTAGTAAATACTCGAGGGAATGGAACCTCGCGAGCGTCCAACAAACCACTTAAGGATTTAATCACTCTACCACCTGGGGGCTCTTATACATTTTACGGTAGGTACCTTGTTTTGAGTGACACTACATAGCTAAGGCCTACATACCATGAGGACTTGATAGTTTAGTCTTATCCTTTCATATACCAGCCCGAGCAAAACACTAGTTGGAGTCATTCCCTCTTTTGAGGAAGGCCCCTCTAAAGGTAACAAAAGCAAGATAAGGAAGTTGTTTTCAATCATCCAAGATCACACGAAGCACAAGGAGAGAGCATACACAACACCTTTGCCTCACACTCGTTTAATGTTCATTTTAATTCCAAAATCCAAATGTGGGGGTGGTTGTACATAATTTCTAAAGGTTTTTATGATTCTTAAGATCACCAAATGGTGCAAGAGAAGAGCATACACACCTAGAAACAAAATGCAAACTAAAAGACACCACAAGCACTAGTAAATTTTAACCATGCTTATGGTGTCAAATCAAACACTCAAGTTATTTTTAGGACCACTAATCATTCTATGTGAAAAAGGCACTCAAGATAAAACAAACTAAAGCACAATCCCTCCAAAGCACGATTAGTAGTTTTGGCATCCAATCTTTGACAAGCGAAAGTTGAATGTTCAAATCTTTGTCACTCGAACCTGGAAAAAATGTCAAAGATTAGTCACAAAGATAAAAATTAAACTAAATAATAAAATGGCATTAATCTAATTAACTGCAATTAAAATTTAATCTAAACCTAACTAAGTGAATCCTAAAATGAATCTAAATTAATCCAAATATTAAACTAACAAAATGAATCTAGATTTAAGTTAATTGTTAAAGCTAATCTAAGCTATCATTAATTAAAACTAAAAAGAAAAAATTATTAAAAACCTACAACTACACTAAATTAGAAAAATCTACCTTTAAACTAAATCTAAATTAATCCAAAAATTAATCTAATCTAAAAATCTAATAAAAAAGTCTAAAAATTTCAAATTTAATCTAATTAAGAAAAGGAAATCTAAGAAAATTTGAGATTTAATCTAAATATAGCTAAATAAAAATCTAAAATTTAAATAAATCAGAAAATTCTAAATCTAAGTTAACTCTAAATATAAATTATATTAAATTAAATCTAAATTAGATTAAAAGAATTAAATCTACACTATCTTATAAACTAGAAAAAGTTAAACTTATGTCTAAAATTCTAAATCCTAGCGAAATTAGAAAAAAATGATTTTAAACTAAGTTAGAAAAATTAGAATTTGAAATCTTAAATCTAAATCTAAATTATTAAAGTTTAAATCTAATTTAAATTAAAACCTAAATCTAACAGCTAAATTAAAAATTAAATTGGAAAATCTAAAATATAAACCTAAGTCTAACTACAAAATATAAACTAATCTAAAATCATAAAAAAAATCTAAACAAAAGTAAAATTAAAGTTAAAACCGCAACTAGGATTAAAATTTTCACCGCTACATTCAACAACTCCCAGCTTTGGCAAGCCCTAATGAGCATGGTTTTGATGAACAAAGGATAGATTTCTTGGTTGACTATTGGAAACAATCACTTGATACTACCAAAATTCGTAGAGAACCAGAGAACACAAGGAGCAACATAGCCATTAAAAGCTGGAAGTAGCACGTAAGGGATGAGGTTTGTCAAGCAGTGTCGGAATTAATGAATGCACTCTGCGTTCAGCCAATTTTTGGTGGAATTAATGGATGCACTCTATGTGGTCAGCCAACTTGAAATCATGTAAATACCTCATGCACATGGCTTTTATGAGAAGAGGACAGAGTTTCTTGTTGACTACGGTAAATGTTTAATTTGTTGTCATAGTTCATAGCCGCCCAAGTGCCAAATCACAAGATATTATGAAGACTTAATGAGAAATTTAAAGCATTAAAAAAGCATGCCATCCACACCTCTATTCCATGATGAGATGCACTCTATCTTCTTCAACGAACGGTTGACACTGAATTAAGGAATGCACTCCGTGTGTTCAACCAACTTGCAGCGTAAAATTGATGCTTGGGGAAAAATTACAATCTCCTAGTAAATAACAACTAAATGCAAAGACTTAATGGATCAGGAAAAAACTACAAACTCCTGGTAAATAACAAATAAATGTAAGTCTGGCCTTGAAAAAAAAGTTAGTCTTTTGTCTTACATATGCCCTAAAGAGGCTCAAAGAACTGTTGTGTAGGATGGTATACCATATCACATTGTCCAATTATTTCAGCCCCTTTAATGGAATTTTCTTTATTGTGATAATACTTTGACCATTCTTAATTACGTAAGGTGTTTAGGGGTGTAACTTATAATGTCGAATTTATTTTCTGAATTGTTTGAAGGTATGTTACTGCTTCTATGAATGATGAAATTTTGTAATATTTCTGACTCAAAATAAATTGCTTATAGGACGACCTCACATCGTTGGGCATAATTGAGATAGAAAGCAGAAAACCAAATATTTCCCCCCAATCATAGGAGTTTTATGCATACGAGCCAGGTAGAGCCACCCTTCAATATCTATTTTTAATTTACAATCTCTACCTATTATATTAAGCAAACTCTAACAGAGCTTTGGTGCAAAACTTATAGTTGGAATCCAGAGCGGACTGAAAAGTGTAACTGATTTAAATTTCATGTAAATTATTTGTGCAAGAGAAAAAGACTTTTCTTGAAATACCACCTTCTAGCCTTCGTGAGCTTGAAAATCTACACCCTCATATGTTACAGGTGGGACAGTATAAGAACTAACTTGAGCTTGTAAGCTGGTAGCATAGTCATCCAAGATTGTCTTAAGGCTCTATCTTTTTGTACTTCTAGTGCACCAAACAACAATGATTGGAAAATTTGTATAGATGGTGGTTATAATAACACTTAAATGCATCTATAGATAATAATGTTAAAGAACAAATGCACCTACAGGTTACAACACTTTTTCCAAAATAAGCCTACAACTACAACTAATTAATTGAAATTCTGATTACCCAATAATAAATGAGACAATGCATTATCGAGAGCTTATACCCATGAAAACCTGCAACCTTATCTTCAAATCAAATGGAAATATAGAGGGTAAATAAATAAGTAATTTTATATTTGAGGAGCAAAAGCAACCAGAACAATGCAAAGGCCTATATTCATTAAAATTGGTTCATTTCATGAAAATATCAGTATGATTACATAAATTTATCAGAGACTTATGGCGTCAAACTTATATTCATTAAAATTGGTTCATTTCATGAAAATATCAGTATGATTACATAAATTTATCAGAGAAATTTTAAGATTAGTTGCAAATAGCATAAACTGAATTAAACCCCAATCAACAATAGAGCACAAAGGAAACTAGAAGCAAACAAACATGAAACAAAGTCACCTGGTCTTCACGCCTCCTTTGATTGACCTCTATTGCCCTTCTCTACCTTGCTATAAATCATATAATTTCCCTCAAATTGAAGTGCAACTATATCCTATGTCGAGGACAAGAAAAATATTGAAGGAATATGTACTCAAGTACTCAAAGCTCTCAATCATGCTATGTGTATATAAATTGCTGAAAATAATGCTATTGTAAAATGACCTGAGAGAGAGCCTTTTAAAGAATTCCAAATTGAGAATGGATGGCCAGGATTAGGGTTAGGGAAACATTAAGCCAAAGTTATGGCAAGCTTTGAAATGAAGGGTTGAGATTTAATTGAAAGCAATTAAATCAATGGTGGGGAAAAAGAGGTAGTTGGCAAATCAAATAATAATATAAATTATTTAATTTATGGAGGAAAGTTTCCTTATGAATTAAATAATGGTTTAATTCATAAATGTGAATAAGACAAAAGATAATAGATAATTGTTATAATTATTTACTTGTGGGATGAAAAGTAGGTTAAATGGATAATTTTATTTAATTGAAGGAGAATAGGATAATGTTATTAAACAAATAATGGTAATTATTAATAGTGTGCTCTCGAAATTGAAAAGCAAGTAATTAAATAAATTAGAAATTTATTTAATTATTGGAGGGAATAAGGATTAATTGGTGACATATTTTAAATAAATAAATATAATTTATTTATTTAAATAATCATGGAGGAATAATTAATACATTAATTATGTGAGGGAGAAACATGGTCACCATAGAAAAATGTAGCTCGAGGGCCTAGGTCATTTTTATGTGTCTATAGCTTGGTCGACTCATCAAGAAGATTCCAGATTATATACACCTCCCGAAATTTTTTCCAATGGATCCCTATGCCTAAAGAATCGATCTTTATTATTAATTGCCCTATAGTTTGGTTGTAGTTAAAGATTTTACTATTTTTTCACATAACCTTGTACATTGTATTAGTTTTAGCATCCTTTACAACAATCAATATTTTAGTGTAAAAAACTGTCAGTGGTGACATTTTCACACTTGTTCGGGCCCTCCATATAAAATTTAGTTTAATGATGCCTTGGCTTAGTGTCATAATGTGTTCAATACACTTACATTAGGTCTTGGGCCCTTGTGAACTAATGAACTTAAATGGTACCTTGCTAAAGTGTTGTGACTTGTGTTGTAACACACTTTCACACTTTGATAAGGTTTTAATAATTAACAAAATCTAATAAACCTCGTTTTAATCAAATTGTACCTTAAAAATACCTTATTTATAGTGTTGTAAAGTATTGTAACACACTTTAACACTTTTCTAGGGTTTTCATAAATAATTGGGATTCTTTATGCTTTAATTGGCCCTATTTTGCATCCACGAGCCTCATTTAATGCATATTTTTGAGGATAATCCCAACACAAATAAATATACAATCATAATTTAGGTTTTTTTTAGGTTGTGTGGCCCAGATTTAGTGACCTGGGACTCATATGCCACCTTGGATGTATGATTCCCACCTAGGTTTTTGGTTCCCAATCTTGATTTTACACCTTTATAAGTATTTTTGAATTTGATCCCATAAATTATGCCCAATGGGACTCATATGCCACCTTGGGTGTATGAGTCTCATGTACCCCAAAATCAAAATTAATTCAAATTCTTGGTAGTATTTTATCCTCCTATATCTAATGTTGGCTTGTAGTGCTATAATTTTAGGAATTCTTGCATAATTAAGTATAAATACAAGGTTCTTTCACTCATTTTCACCTAAGACTATTGTGGGAGCATTCTTGTAGCAAGTTTGAGTTCACAAGAGCATTCAAATGTTTACAATAGAATTCATTTGTCTCCAAGGGTAGATCATCTTGCATTTTAGAGCATTATTCAAACATCAAGCATCATGTCAAAGTCTTCATGAATCATGTTTGTTTTTGACCTAACAATTGTGATGTAGGGTTTTATGATTCAAGCTAGCATTTCATTCAAGATCTATCCTATTCAAGAAAGAGTCAAGATCTACATCCATTGGAGCCATCTCATACATGTTTGCAACACTTCATTGCTAGGGTTTGGTGAGTTACAACATCATATTTTTTTCATTCATCATTCTTCATTCCTATTTCATTTCATTTCAAGGTTTGATTACTAAAACAGGGTTTGAGCAAGGAAAACCCCTTTCCACTAACAAAACAACATTTTCCCCTCTCTTTTGTGTGTGTGTTGTAGGTTTAGGTTGAATACATATTGAAGATAAAGTTTGGAGAAAGTTGTCAAAGTGGTCAAAGTTGTAACCTTGCATTATAGATATTTGGAAGACTTCTATAGACTGTAAATCAGGGTTTCAGATCCAGAAATCAATTGGGAAGCATAGAGCAGACGTTGAATACCATACTTAGAATTTGAAGTTTCAAAAACTCCTAACTAGACTAATACGTAGGTGTTCTTGCATATGAGTCCCAATTCAGGTTAATTTTCAAGTTTTTGTAGTTTCAAATACCCATAAGCTAGATTCTTATTTTTCCATAAAAACCCAAATGTGGGACTGACTTGCCCAACCTAGTGTATGAGTCCCAATTAGCATTCAAGTCACTATTTTTAGTATTTCAGAGCTCCATATAGTCATCTTCAAATTTCCAAGTACATACATTTCATCTTGCAGCATATTGTTTTGTTTTACATGCGTTTCTAGGTGAATTACTGAAAGATTGCATCATATTAGGGTTGAGCATTACATCTTGTAGTGCATTTTTCTTTCCAATCCCTAGCTTGGTGGTGAATCCCTCATTATTTTACAATCAATTCCTAGGAAAACCATGTTGCAAGATCTCTTTCTCTTTTGCATTGAGTCTCTAGGGTCATCCTTGAATGAGAGTGTCGAGTTTTGTTATTCTAGGTCCCAAACCCCTGAACCCATAACAAAATTATTCCTTTCATTTGGGTGAACCTGCATTTAGAACATCATAATTCTGATTTGAAGTGCATCATCATCCTAGATCTTGCTTGCATTAACTTTGCATTAGGGTTTGCACTAGTTAATTGGCATCTAAGGTTTCTAAATATTGCATTAGTGAAAGTTCATATAGGATACATGTTTGCATCTTGAATCATTTAATATCATATAAAATCTTCATTTTCACTTACGTTACAGATCATACAACATAAAAATCAAAAAAAGAAATTGAAATCTTCTAAAAATTATGAAAAAAAACCCCACTAGGACTCATATGCCCCTCTAGGTGAATCAGTCCTAGTGCAGATTCTGCACTACATTTCTCAAAATTCAAAGCTCTCTTTCTGTGCTCCTATTTGTTGTTTATAGCTTTCTATCACATTTTACAGAATTTATGTTATAATCACTTCATTATTCTTAGCTTAATTTGCACTTGCATTCATCTTGCATTTAGTAGCCCTTGCATGAGTATTTGGTGTCCTATTGCTAATACTATAGTGAGATGAAGTTCGAGACTCATGTCATGTTGCGATAGCACAATCGTCATGGATCTTGGGTTTTCTAGCTCTTTCACTCCTAGTATTGACACTAGTACACTAGGTATTGACCATACCCTTAACAACTCTTTTCGTTCAAGTAGTGTGATGCATGTTGAAACAAGGATTGATAGTGTTCTGTAAGAAAACATAATTTAAATTAATGAAGATTTAGAAAACCTACAATATCAAGTGCAAAATGACAATATTTCAACCACTTCCATCCCTACCAGAGATAACATTCATCACATGATTGAAAGTGAAGATGGACTTGACCTTGTGAAAAACATAGTTCAAATTTTTGGAAAACATCTCACCTCAACCACTAGTTGTCCTTTATCTACGAGAAATGTCACAAACCAAGAAGGAACTCAAATTCCTCCCCTCACAACCATTGCCTCTATTCCTTCCTACACCAACCCTCAAGTTACAACAACAATACAACCAACTAGTAATGTGATATCTTCCTTAGGTATTTTTGCTAGCATCCCTAGCACCTTTGTGGCATCGCGCATTATATCCCTTACCACCTTACCACCTATAAGCATTCCATTCACTTGTCCCTAAAACACATACACACCTCCACCTTTTTCACCTCCATCTCATAATACAAGCAATCACCCTCTCATAAATCAACTCTTCCAAATTGTTTCATCCCTTTAAAATAAAGTCTCCACCATCAATCAAAATCAAAATGGCCCACCTACATATTCTTTCAAAAGAAGTCCACTGTCCTTGGAGATATTGCGAACACTGATTCCACAAGGCATAGAGGTGCCTAGATTTGAGAAATATGGGGGAAAGGGAGATCCTTTTAACCATGTTCATGCTTATATTTCCTTATGTAGTGACTTTGTCCTTGATGATAAACTCTTGGCTTAGCTTTTCCCTATGTCCTTGAAGGATATTTCCTTAGAATGGTTTTCTTCTTTACCGAAAAACTTTATTCATTCATTTAATAAACATTTTGAGGAATGTTTCAACCATTTCCAAGTGCATATGACTCCTCAGATGACCTTGGCCAATTTAATGAGATGCAAGCAAAAAGAAGAAAATATTATTGACTTTATCTCACGTTATCAATCACTTTATTCCCATATCAATGTCCAGGTTCCTGATCCTCTCCTTCAAAAGATGTTCATAGAAAATTTCCAAAGTAAGATACAATATAAGCTTACCATGATGAAATTTCCCTCCTTCATACACCTGTGGACTACCCTCCATGATTATCAAAATTCAGTTAGTAGTCATGATGCAAAGTCCAATTCTAATCGATCTGAGAAGCCCGAGTCCACAAACCAAACCAATTACCAACCTTTTAGAAAGTAGAATTAAGGCTTCCTTCAACTTAATCCCCCTTAGCAAAAAATTCAAAACACCAACACCCAACTAGTTGTCATAAATGAAATAATACCCTTTAGCTATGGGGACCAGAAAAGGAAATTCACTGCCCTACTCGATACTCTTCATAAAACAATGCCCCAACTTTCAGAACAAATGATAACTTGCCTCCCATTAAAACACCTCATCCTAATAATCCTCTACCTCCAAAATTTAAATTAAATGCTTATTGCCATTATCATCGATAAAATGAACATGATATAGAACATTGTAAGCATCTTAAACATCTTGTGTAAGACCTCATTAATTCCGATTGAGTTTCCATTGGAGGTGTTAATGATCAAGGAAAAAAATTTGATGTCGAAACATAATATTTCATTTGTCAAATCTAGTGAAACTTCAAAGACTGATATTATGAATGTTGACACGGATGATGAGAACATAGATACAATTCAACAAAGTCCTATGGATACTAATCAACAAGAACAAAATATTATTGATGGTTTGGTTGCATTGGTTGAAACTCAAGATCGTAAGTGATGAACTAAAAAGCCTCTTGAGATTGCTTTCTCCTCACGATATATACTTAAACATGCACCTGATGGTCCTCTTTACATAGCCAGCCAAATCTATAATAATCTCACTAATGGGATATTAATAGATCTGACCTACAGAGATAATGTGATCACCGAGGAATTATTCCTTTTGCATGAACTCTATCAATATATATATGATAAACCAAAAGCATGGATCAAGATGAAAATTATCAGTTTCACTTTCCCTACGATAGGATTAATCACCTTACCTTTACAAGTAGGACAATAAACATTAGATATCTCATTCTCCATCATCCCACAGTCAGACAAATTTTGTGCGAAGCGAGGCTATCAATGGCTTCTATCCATGAATGTAGTCTCTTTAGTCGAACATAAATTCTTAAAGTTTCCCTTTGACAATTAAATTTTCACCGTCCATCACAGTGCCTTTAACCCTTTGTCTTCCCATGGAAAATTTTCCTTAGATTTATTTTGGCCCGAGCCTATAGAACCTATCAAACCAGAAGAAGACTTCTTTTTCAAATCATATCAAAAGTTCAAGGAAAGTAAAATAATATAATTATCCCTCTGAAACATGCATCCACCCACCACTGAGCCTACTATCCTTGATGAAACCATGATTGAACCTAAAGATACTCCAAATGGCCAATACCAACCTAAGACAAAACCTTCACCTACTTCCTACAAAAGACCAAGAGATAATGGAAACAATCTCGTCACACCTCCTATGTTAAAACAAGTTTACAAAGTCAAAGAGAATGTGGTTGAACAACCTCCCATGGTTCCTTTTGTTCCTCCTCTTATGGAAGAAAAGAAACCTATGGTTGATCAACCTGCACCTACATCAACCTGCTCCTACACAAACACAACTTGAAAATAAAACTAAAATAAATAAAGGTGTTAGAGAGAATAGGTGTAGACTTAATTCCCTTGCTTGAAGGTTAAATGAATAAATAAACAAAGAAAATAAAGATCCAAACTCAATTGAAGCAATGCATGATGAGTCTACCCCCTCCTTGCAACAAAAAGATACCCTAATGAAACCACAACATGATTTTAACCTTTCTTTGGACATTACCATTCGGCCTCTGGTAGTGATTCACTTAGATGATGATGATGAAGTTGCTAAAATTGACGAGGATGTGCATAATGAATTGGAAACATTTTTTTCCTCTTCTATGAGCTTAAAGAATAATTCTCCTAACAAGACTGTTGAACCTGGTGATGGCCCTAGTTCGACACTTGCTATTGTCCCTTTGGCTAGTTGTCCCCCTTCATTCCACAATGAACATGATTGGGATGCAGCTAACCTACTCATAGGTTGAATTGCATGTTCCTTACTAGTCCTTTGCATCATTTCTTTTTCTTTTATGTGATTTCATGTGTGTAATGTGATCCCCTATGATGTTTTGTTTGATTTATCTCTCTCTTTGTGGCATTCCTTTATTTGTACCTTCATTCTTCTATATGCCATAAATCTTTTACTTTTTTAAACCTTTTATCTTTTCTTTGTCTAGTGTTTTCATTTTGGGGATGATGCAAGGCGTCGAGACATTCATGTCTCTTCCATGTTCACCCAAAATAATTTTCTTTATCTTTCTCATTTATCTTGTTTTTTCCTTTTGGGGATGATGCAAGGCATCGAGACATTTATGTCTCTTCCATGTTGACCCAAAATCTCTTTCTTTATCTTTTTCATTTGCCTTGTGTTTTCCTTTTGGGGATGATGCAAGGCATAGAGACATTCATGCTTCTTCCATGTTGACCTGAAAGTTTTTTCTTTGTTTTTTCTCTTTGTGTCATTCTTCTAGTTCTATGTGTATTTGGGGAATGATGATAGTTCTAAGCTCTATAAAAAAAAATTAGAAAGAAAATATTGACCCCAAATCCATAGATCCCTTGTGTGTTTGGTGTTATGAAATAACTTGCACAATAGAAGAATATGATATGAAATATGCTGCAAATACTTGATAATAACTAAGAATAACAAGCCACTTCAAGGGGGAAAACCTCCAAATATCTCTAATGAGAACACACTACACAATATGATGATGAAATAAGACTCACAACCTCCTATATATACCTATTTATGCCTAAGATATCACCTAGGCCAACTTAGACACCCCTATATAAGACCTAGTCCAACCCAACCAACTAAATAATAATATAATAATGATAACATGACTTAATTAGGAGTTAAGATAGCCACAAGCCGACTATTCATAACCCTATGTACACCAATATTAAGGGCATAGCATGCCCCCTTTCTTAAAAGAAGCATTGTCCTCAATGCTAATCAAGTTTGGATTCTTTTGAATGAACTCCTCATCCTCCCAAATGGCATCTTCAATTGGTAAATTTTTCCATTGGATGAGATACTCAGTGAGAGTTCTATTCCTTAGCTTCTTTGTGCATGTTTGACGAATGCACTCTAGTTCCAAAATGATTCTTCCTTCATCGAGCTCTATTAGTGTTGTTTTAGTTGGATTATTATGCCCAATTACCTTCTTCAAACAAGAAACATGAAAAATTGGATGTATCTTTGTTGTTGGTGGCAACTCTAGCTTGTAGGTAACACTGCCAATCTTTTTCATGATTTGGTATGGCCCATAATACCTTGGAGATAACTTATTATTCTTTTTTTGTTGCTTTAGTGAGATTTTCTTATAAGGCTACAATCTCAAGAAGACCCAATCCCCAACTACAATACTTCTTTCACTATGATGTTGGTCTGCATGTTGTTTCATTCAATTTTGTGTCATGGCTAAATTGTCCTTGAGTCTTGAAAGTACCTATTATTGATGAAGCAAGTGGTCCTCTACTGCCTGAACTCTTGGTGACACATTTATTTATGAAGTGATGGAAGGAGGATGATATCCATAAAGTGCCAAAAATGGAGACATTTTTTATGAGCTATGAAAATAAGTGTTATACCACCATTCTGCAAGTTGTAGCCAATCTACCCATTGAGATTGTTTCTCTGAAGTGAAACAACATAGATATCCATCCAAACACTTATTAACAACCTCACTTTTCCCATCTAATTGAGGATGGTATGAAGAGCTATGAGCCAATTGAGTACCCAAACATGAAAATAAATCTTTCCAAAAACTTGACTAGTGAATATAGGATCATGATCACTAACAATAACCTTAGGTGTACCATGCAGCTTTTGGATATTCTCCAAAAATATTTTTCCACTACACTTGTTGAAAAATGATGTGATAATGCAATGAAATGTGCATATTTAGTGAGGTGATCAACTACTACCATGATGACATTATAACCTTTAGATTTGGGAAGCCTTGTGATGAAGTCCATGGATACCTCTTCCCAATGCTGGCTAGGAATAGATAAGGGCTACAAGAGACATGGTGTCTTAATTGTCCCCCCTTTATCCCTTTGACAAACCAAACATTCAACCACAAATTTTTGAACATCACCTTTTAGCCCTTCCCAAAAAAAATCTTGCTTGACTTGATGATATGTCTTCAAAAATATTGAATGACCACCAATTGGAGATTCATGCAGCTCTGTGAGAATCTTGTGTTTAAGAGTGGAATTCTTGCAAAGATACAAATGCTCTTTATACCAAAGAGTATCTCCCTTCCAACAAAACTTATCTAAACTACTATGATCACTTTTTAATTGTTGGATCAGATTACTTGTCACAACATCATTTTCCCACTTTGATTTACCTTCCTCCACCCAATTTTCTTGTAATATTGAAAGGGCACACAATAAGGCTTCATCTTTCTCATCCTTCCTTGAAAGTGCATCTGCTACAATATTTTCCTTCCCTTTCTTATATATAATCTCAAAGTCATATCCTAACATCTTAGTGACCCATTTTTTTTGGTCTTATAAGATAGTCTTTGTTCCAAAAAATATTTTAGGCTATCATGATTTTTCTTAACCTTGAAGTGTCTACCCCTAAGGTAAGGCCTCCATTGTTTAACTGCATGAAGGATTGCTAGCATTTTCTTCTCATAAATAGGTTTTAGCTGATTCTTACCCTTTAATTAACGACTCTCAAAAGCAATTGGTCAACCTTCTTGCATGAGAATTGCTCCTATCCCATTTCTAGAAGCATCACATTCCACAATTAATTCCTTGGTGAATTCAAGAGTGGCAAGCACTGGAGTTGTACACATAGCCTCCTTCAAGCTCTCAAATGTTGTATTAGTGGACTCATTCTAATGAAAAGAATCCTTCTTCAATAGAGTGGTGAGGGGTGCTGCTATACAACCATAATTCTTCACAAATCTTCTATAGTACCCTGTCAATCCCAAGAAACCCCTTAGTTTCTTAATGGTTTTTGGAATAGGTCATCCCATGATAGCCTTAATTTTATTAGGGTCCACCTTAACTCCTTCATGTGAAACTATGTGTCCCAAATACTCCACCTCCTTAAGACCAAAATCACACTTGGATGGCTTAGAATAGATTTGATGATCTTCAAGTATTTGTAATGCTTGATCCACATGTTGCAAATGTTCTTCCCAAGTCTTGCTATAAATCAGAATATCATCAAAGAATACCAACACAAAATTTCTCAAGAACTTCTTAAAAATGGAATTCATCAGACTTTGGAATGTAGATGGTGCATTGGTAAGACCGAATGGCATCACCAAAAAATCATAATGACCCTCATGAGTCTGAAATGTTGTCTAACAAATATCTTCCTCCTTAAATTTGAATTTGGTGATAACTACATCTAAGATCTAACTTGGTAAAATACATAGCTCCATTCAATTCATCTAGCAAATCATCAATGAATGGAATAGGAAACTTATCTTTAATGGTGTACATCTTGAGAAATCTATAATATGGACACATGTGCCAAGTGTCATCCTTCTTACGTACCATCACCATAAGCAAGGAGTAAGCACTTTGGCTATGCCTGATAATTCTTGTCTCTAGCATCTCCTCAACATTTTTTTCTCTTTTGTATGTGTGGATACCTGTAAGGCCTGCTGTTTGGTGGGTGGCTCCCTGGAACTAACTGCATGGCATGGTCATGATCCCTCTTAGGAGGAATTCCTTTAGGCATATCTCCAAGAACAATTGAGTGACGATCAATTATAGCTTGCAAATATGTATGAGTAGGAGCATTATATTGAGAGACTTCTAATGAACATAGTTGGGCCACAAATCCATCCACTCCTTTCTTAAGTGACTTTTTCATTTGATGAGAGCTTACCATTTGTGGGGAATTTTCCTTCAACCCCCTTAGCTCTACTACCCTTCCTTCTAATTGAAATCTCATGAATAGTTCTTGGAAGTTCATCTCAGTTGTTCCCAATGCAGTAAGCCATTGTACTCCCAAAACAATATTTGTTGCACCCATGGATATCGCATACATTGGTAAATCATGTTGATAATCTCCAATGGATAATTTTATGCTATGAAACTTCCCTGAACAACTAACTGTACCACCATCTACAATCAAAACCTAAAAATATGGAGCTAGATATATAAAACAATTTAGATGAGTAGCTAACTTTTTTTTGATGAAATTATGAGTACTACTTGAGTCGATCAACACTGTTACCTTCTACTTCTTTAAGAACCCGACCACCTTGAGAGTTTGTGGAGCACTGAAACCTAAGAGTCCATGACAAGAAATGATTGGTTGAGAATCATGCGATTCCTCATTTGACTCCCTTTCATCCTCTAGTATGGGCTCCTCCTCTTCTTCCTCACTTGGACCTTCAATATAGAACAATTTCTTTTAACTGCATTTTTGTCCCCGACTATATTTTCTATTATAATTGAAACACAACCCTTTTTCTCTTTTCTCCTCAATTTGTTGTGGGGTCAACCTAGTAGGTTGTGTTGAATATTCTTTCACTCTTGTCACATTAGCCTCTTGATTCTTAGGAATCAAACACTTCTCCTCTACCCTATGTGTTAAGATAAAAGACTCATTTATAAAGATAGGGCTAAACATGCGTACCTCATGTTGAATGTGAACCTTGAGACCCCCCAAGAATAAATCATTCAAGTTCTTTGTAATTGTATCCACTCTTAAGGATAGATTTTGGAATTGATGAATATAATCCTTAATTGATCATGTTTGTTGAAGTTTAGCAAGTTGGCTGAAGAAGTTGTCTGTCATGCTATTGCTATATTGTGCTTGGAGTGCCTCCGTAAAAATTGACCATGAGACGGTGAGCCCCTTTTTCCTTCTATGAGTGCAAAACCAATGGTACCAAATGAATTGATCTGGTTCTAGATATAGGGAATCCATCGTGACCTTTTGTCCATTTGGGATTTGGTGTACTTCAAAAAAATTCTCCATTTGGTTTATCGATGTTAGAGGATCCTTTCCATCGAACTTGCACATATCTACCTTTGGAAATAAATTCCTAGATCCTATAGGAGTATTAAAACTTGTTTGAATGTTAGCTGACCTAGAATTTTTACCTTGGTAGCTTGAGAACTCCTTTCTTGGTTCAGTCATATAGGCGCTTAACATGTTTCGTATATTCAAAATATCTCCTCTTAGGTCACACATATCCATCTTCATTAAGGAAATTTCTTCCTTGACCTTACTGATTTCCTCATTAGAAGTAATATCCTCTATTGTTACACCATCCTTATCAGGAGTCTTTTTGCCCCTTGTTGTAGGCCCCGTCATGTTGGGAACCAATGATTCTAAAATAAATCACACAAATTAAATTTAAATTCTCTAAAAAATTTACTGTAACTTACTAGGGCCAAAATAACTCTCACCTAGAAAATTTTCCAAGAAATAAGTAGATTTACAACCTTGAGACTGATATTTGTGAAAAACTTAATTTTTCAATAACTTGCTTATTTCTGCTCCAATTCCTCTATTTTTTTTATTGTAATTTCCTTTAGTATTTCTTCAAAAACCTAATAAAAATAAAGCTCCAATTCGACAATATGTGAGAGATATATAGACTCTAAATAAATTGTGTAGAAACCCTAATTTTGCAATAATTTGCTCAATTCTACTCCAATTCTTCTGAAATCTGGACTGTAACTTCTTTAATATATCTGTTCTTCAGAAACCCTTTAAAAATCAGAATTTTTTTTTCCAAAATATGAAATATATGCTCTTTCCAAAATCACCTCCAATATTGAGAAAAAACCTTGCCTCTACTATGCCAAGATCATGCTCTGATACCACTTGTTATGAAATAACTTGCATAATAGAATAATATGATATGAAATATGTTGCAAATACTTGATAATAACTAAGAATAACAAGCCACTTTGAGGGGAAAACATCAAAATATCTCTAATGAGAACACACTTCACAATATGATGATGAAATAAGACTCACAACCTCCTATATATACCTATTTATGCCTAGGATATCACCTAGGCCAACTTAGACACCACTATATAAGACCTAGACCGACCCAACCAACTAAATAATAATATAATAATGATAAAATAACCTAATTAGGAGTTAAGATAGCCACAAGATGACTATTCATAACCCGATGTACACCAATATTAATGGCATGTCATTTGGAATTTCATTTGTAGGGAAACCCCTCTCATTTCCTTCCTTTTTGCTTGATGTAGCTTTCTTCAGAAACATATGACTTGGCATAGGTCTTTCCAAGTTAGCTCTCATGTCTTCTTTATTGTTAGCTTTTATCATTAGCTACAAAAAATTAATTGCTCACAGTATGGTGTAGCAATTTCTTTAAAGTGGGGGCATAAATTGGCATCATTCTTTAGCATTTTTCTTTTTCATGGTTCATGGTGTAGTCTTCTTATTTCATGTGATGTGTTTTTTAATTTTTGGATGACATTGGGTGTGATGTCCCTCAAGAGTTTGATTCTCTTATCATATTGCATTCCTCTTAGTGGCTTGATGTGACACACTACATCCTCTAAGTTGTGAATTTTATATTCTTTGATTGGTCCACTCTTGGAGACATTAGGCACAATGTACCCTAAGTTAAAGACCTTGCATGAACTAAGCAAGAATCCTTTGAACATTCTTTATTGTTGTATTTTCATTTCAGTTATATGGCCACCTTGCATGCTTGTGGATCCATCTTGTTTGTTCATGAGTTCCAAGCATACAATTTTTTTCTTTCCTCATTAAGCTCGAAGCTCATTGTTCATGAGCTCCAAGCATACAGAATTTTTGTTTGCCTCATGAAGCTTGAAGATAATTTTTGTGTGGCACCTTATCAAAGTTATCAGGAGGGATAACTTTGGTATGGTCTTTCACGGGAAGCCCAACCAAGGCATGACTTTCCCTTAGCCACTCATGCATGAATGTGAGTGCATACCGGTCGTGTGTGTATGTGTATCAACTCTTTCAGATCCTAACCCAGTAGATGGCCTAGAGTTTTGTTTTCTCAAATTATTTGTGCATTGTTTTTGGGTAAATAGCCTAGATCTAATCCACATCATGATGGACAAACAGTCAAAGCTTGATCCACCCCTTTTATTTTATTTTTCTTTTCATCTTTGGTAGTGTATGCTTGTGCCTTTATAATGCTCTTTATATCATTTTCATGTGTGTTCTCTTGTGCCTATTTTGATTTGTCATGGGATCTTGATCCTGGGGGCTTGAACACCCCTCTTGATCATTGTCATCCTATCGAACTGGCATTGCTACACTTGGACCCCTCTTGAAGTAAGTCTGTATAATTTAGTGTGAGTTTGAAGAAACTTCATCCTCTCACTAAAGTGGGGGCTAAATGTAGTGTCAAAAAATATCATTGGTGACATTTTCACACTTGATTGAGCCCTCATATAAAATTGAGCTTAATGATGCCTTGAGTTAGTGTCGTAATGTGTTCAATACACTTACATTAGGTCTAGGGCCCTTGTGAACTAATGAACTTAAATGGTACCTTGCTAAAGTGTTGTGAAGTGATGTAACACACTTTCACACTTTTGTAAGGGTTTGTTAATTAATTGGATCTAATAAACCTCTTTTTAATCAAAGTATATCTTAATCATACCTTATTTAGAGTTTTGTAAAGTCTTCTAACAAAGTTTCACTCTTTTCTATGGTTTTCATAAATAATTGGGCTTCTTTAAGCTTTAATTGGCCATATTTTGCTTCCACAAGCCTCATTTAATGCATATTTTTGAGGATAATTCCCACACAAATCAATATCCAATAATAATTCTAGTAATTTTTGGTTGTATAGCCCAAATTTAGTGACTTGGGACTCATATGTCACCTTGGGTGTATGAGTCCCACATAGGTTGTTGAGTCCTGATTTGTATTTTACACCTTCCTAAGTATTTTTGATTTTGGTCCAATAATTTATGTGCAATGGGACTCATACACCACCTACAGCATATGAGTTTCGTGTGGCCCAAAATAAAAATTAATTTCAATTCTTGGTGGGATTTTATCCTCCTAGATCTGATGTGAGCTTGTAGTTTTGTAATTTTGGGAATTCTTGCATAATTAATTATAAATACAAGGCTCTTTCACTCATTTTAACCTAAGACTTTTGTGGGAGCATTCTTATAACAAGTTTGAGTTCACAAGAGCATTCAAGTGTTTACAAGAGCATTCAAGTGTCTCCAAGGGTAGATCATCAAGCATTTTAGAGCATTATTCAAGCATCAAGCATCATGCCAAAGTCTTCATGCATCATGTTTGTTTTTGAGCTAACAATTGTGATGTAGGGTTTTCTGATTCAAGCTAGCATTTCATTCAAGATCTATCTTATTCAAGAAAGATTCAAGATCTACATCCATTGTAACCATCTCATACATATTTTCAGCACTTCATTGGTAGGGTTTGGTGAGTTACAACATCATATTTTTTTCATTCATCATTCTCCATTCCTATTTTATTTCATTTCATGGTTTGATTACCAAAACAAGGTTTGATCAAGGTAGACCCCTTTCAACTAACAAAACAAAAAATTTCCCTCTCTTTTCTATTTGCATTGTAGGTTTAGGTTGAAGACACATTGAAGAGAAAAATTGGAGAAAGTTGTCAAAGTGGTCAAAGTTGTCACCTTGCATTGGAGATATTTGGAAGACTTCTACAAACTGAAAATCAAGGTCTCAGATCTAGAATTAAATTGGGAAGCATAGAGTAGACATTGAAGACCAGATTCAAACTTTGAAGTTTCAAAAAACCCTAACTGGACTAATACACCAATTCTAGTGTATGAGTCCCAGTTTAGGTTTTTACAGTTTCATATACCCATTTTCTAGATTCTTGTTTCTGCGTGCAAAAACCTAGATTTGGGACCAATTCACCCATCCTGGCGTATGAGTCCTAGTCAACATTAAAGTCACTATTTTTAGCATTTAAGAGCTCCATCCAGTCATCTTCATATTTTCAGGTGCATACATTTCATCTTGTACCTTATTGTTTTTCTTTACATACATTTCTAGGTCATTTAGTGAAAGATTGCATCCTATTAGGGTTGAGCATTACATCTTGCATTGCATTTGTCTTTCCAAGCCTCATCTTGATGGTGAACCCATCATTAGCTTACAAGAAAGCCCTAGTACAACCCTATTGCAAGATCTCTTTTTCTTTTTCATTGAGATCTCTAGGGCCATCCTTGAATGAGAGTGTTGAGTTTTGTTATTCTAGGTCCCAAACCTTAGAACTCGTAACAAAATTCTTCCTTTCAAATATGTAAAAATATTATAATAAATTATTCATAGTGAACTATAATTTTTTTGTTTTATGCTTATGCTAACCATTAGTGTAAGATAAACTTTCTAAAGTTAATTATCATGTAATATCAAGTCTTGTTAAGTGGGTAGTTTTTTTTGTCATAATTGGCAAGGGGTTTTTTTCATTTTATAATAACTTACAACTAGGGGAGGGAGGTTCATTTTAAGAGGGGGTTTTCATTTTACATTTTTATCATTTTCTTAACATTTGAAAGGAATGCTTAATCTATGTCTTCATTATGTACCTCATGACATAAAATTTTAAGAACTCAAAATAGAAAATAATTTTTTAAATGCACTCATATATAGTTGCCACAAAAAATGAATGTGTTCCTTAGGGAGAGAATTCTGTACTTACATTGAATTATATAGTGTAATGGGGGGTTGTGTAGTATTTTAATTCTCCATCACATCAATGGATCCTTGTCATACTTGTGTCATGTGTGTGCCTTTATTTTACAACACAATAATGGATCCTCATGATCCTCACCTCATGCATGTGTGCCTTGATGTACACCCTTTTTTAGTTTCTTTTACATCTTTTTGGACCTAATTCTGGGTCTAAACTCTTGTGCACACTTTGTTCCCAATTTTAATTGATTTGATTATACCTCTTCTTATCAGCTTCAAGGGGGGATTATCACAATGTTATGCTAATACTTCTTTCAATGGAGTAGTGGAGGAACCATCTATATTTATCTCTTGCATGGGGGATTATTTTAGTGGATGATATGTTGTGAGATTAAATTAGTACTCGAGAATCATAGTACTATTTGTATTTTCAGCTTCATTGAGTTTGATTGACTTTTTGTATTCATGGTTGAGTAAATTTTTATATGTTCACTCATACAGTGTTTTGTATCTCTTATATTGATCTACATTTCTTGGAGTTTTATTCATTCCAAAAGACATCAATTTAGCTTCTGTAGGGTTTACAACATTGACATGCTTTAGAATTTCTTCATAATCATGTTGCTATCTTAATGGGACATATTTTTAGGACTTCTTATCCTTCTCTTTCTCTTTTTGGGAGAGGATTTATATTCCCATTTGGTTTTCTCCTTTTATCCATTTAAGAGAGATTGCATTGTACATGGGTACTTCACCAAGCCTTATAATCGAGACCCATTTCTTTATAGATCTATTACACTTTTGTGATCTCCCCAAGTATCACTTAAGGGGAGGTGTTAGAGTGCATAATTTATCTATTCAGTATAGCTTAAGTCTACTTAGGTTGATGAGGTTAGAAAACATCCTGTCTAATTAAATGTGTAACCTCTTAAGCATCTAGATGTTACCTAGTTGTTTGGTAAACCTCATATGCATACCTTTTGATGTTGGAATACTTTCCATCTCACCTCAAATGTCACTTTTTTAGTCATTCAACACTTGTCACCAAGGTTGACGACTTGGTCAAATAGGTTGTTAGTTTGCACATTCCAACTAATTCAATGGTTGACACCTATAGGACACTTGTCTACTTATTTTTGTGACATCATGGGGCACTTTTCAATCTACATGATAGGTTTATTACCTCTTCCTTTCCTATTTATGCAAGGTCATATTATACATTTTAATCAACTCTTTTATCAATCTCTTTGATTATTCAAATTAGGTGTGCATTTTTTTTTGTGGAAGTGCCAATTTTTTTGTTACAATCTTGTTAGAAATCCTAACAATGAATACTTTTAGACTTCATCTATATGGTCGATTTGATTTGTTCTAATTGAAATAAATTCAAACATATAGTTAATTAATGTAATAACCTTTGAGATTATCAATTCTAGCATGGAAAGAATAGAATTATCTTAACTCCCAGTTTAGTAGAACCAACAATGACCTTGAAAAATATTGAAGGATGGAGCAATTTGGTTGATTTTAGCATCCTCGCTAAGATTCCTAATATAATTTCTTGCAACATCATTAATACTGGAGATGGACAAACGGTAAAAAAATCAACCAAATTCTTTTCTAATTTTTTTACTATCTACTAATTCTTAACCGATACATTGATCATTGGCTTAATTAAAATTGGAAATCTAAGATCTCCAACTCCAAATTAAAATTTCTAGGATCTTCTCTATGGAATTTCAAAGTAGATGAATAATCAAAATTCATGTTTAGAAGCTACTTCATTACAAAATTCTTATGAGTTAGGGCATTTACCTTCTTACAATTAGGCCCATCACATGCACTACATTTGGTCAACTGAATCATTCAAATATATAATATAAAAATACAAAGTTGTGAAGTTTTTTTGGATGATTGTTCACAACTATTTTACTATTTTAAACAATATTCATGACACACATGTCCTTTTGTTAATAAATATACCAAACAATGTAGTGATGTATATTTTTAGATCAAGAAGTATTAATCAATTACATTAACATAAATATATTCATGTATTTAAAAATTATTTTCATCCTACAAAGCTTTCTTCTACGATATTATTTTTTATATTAATTTTATTTCTATGATTGAAAGGGTCTCTAAAATTTAATAGGGATTTTTCATTATGTTAATAAAATCTAAAATAATATAACTAACATGAAACAAAATCACAAAGAGACTTCAAAATTTTTATAAACTACATCTTGTTTTTTTTTATCCATTAAGACTTTGCCCAAGATTCATCTTTTGATTAAGCAAGACTAATTTCTAATAAATAAAAGAAAAGGAAAATTAAATAACATTCAAACAATAATTTTATCATAAAAAATGAAATTAAAAAATATTTAAATAATAATTAAAAATAATCATTTTCTTATCTGATTAAGAATTAAGCTAATTCTAATCTCCTATACCATATAATTCTTCAAATTTAAACATGACATGCATGCATTTTTGTTATAAAACTTATTCATATATATATAATTTTAAATTGAATATTTACAAATTAATCAATTACACAAGTCTCCCCATCTTTTGCAAGATATTTTATTTTTTTATTGAGAGCAAATCAGATTATATATATGTCTAGGATCTTTGACTTTTTATAATGAATTACAACAATTTGATAAATATACATCAAAACTAGAAAATCATCATTGACTAAGTAACCATATGTAAAGAGATCCAATCATCAAAATCACCTTCAAGCTTATCAATAGATAAGATTATTATATTAAAAAATTTTGCCAATTTGTCAAATAGAGAGATCTTACCACATATGACAAAGAAAATGAAATAATAGAGCATATAGAGACTTTCAGGATATTTAAAAATATATATTTGTTGCCAATTTAAATTATATCCTGCATCCGTATTCCCACGACGAATGAAATAAAAATCGTCACTACGAACCCTATCTTTGACTGGACTCAGTAATGTCCTTTGAATTCCCTCGCCTGGTTATCCATTTTAAGACGGGACAGTCCAAGTTGTCGTTGATTGGTAATTAATATCATTTGAATTCCCTCGCCTCGTTATCCATTTTAAGACGGACCAGTGCAAGTTGTCGTTGAATGGCAATTAACGTCCTTTGAATTCCCTCGCCTGGTTGCGTGGTGCCTGATTATGTGAGAAGACTTTGTCTTCTTCATCTTTGTAGCTGCGGACTACCATATATATTATATATCCCGTCTACAATCTGAAACCCAGCATTCATCCTTCTCCATATATTCTGGTTGTTCCTGATTCTCTCCTTTGAACTATTTTGATATCATAGTAGGTGTGCTGGTTAAGAGTTAGCATGTTGAAAGAGACGATGAAATTTTTTAATGTGGAGATCGTTCAAACGTCCATCGTGCAATCCACTCTACCCACAAAAAATTGCACACTGAAGGGCTTCAACATAGATCTCACTGTTCCCGCGATTGGTCCGGGGCACTTCTTTGTTTATAAGGGTGTGCAAGATAAGACGTACGAAGAGCTGGCAAGCTCGATTAAGAAGGCGCTCTCTCAGGTACTAGTACTGTTTTATCCAGTGGCCGGAAGGTTTATCATCAACCATTATGGTGAGCCTGAGATAGAGTGTAATAATCAAGGAGTGCCCTTCATTGAAGCTGAAGCAGACGCTGCCATTAAGGAACTTGATTTTTCTCAGCCAAGTTTATCTGTAGCCAAATTGACTCCTACAAGGCACTCTCTACAAGGAGAGTCCCCTCGCTGTCTTCCTGTTCTAGCTGTACAGGTAACTAATAATTACTGACAACTTACGTCCAACAATTCAATCTAGAATATAGCACAAAAATCAACTAGTGTTGTCGAATATTCAAGACATATTAATCTAACCGAGCATGATTTGTTTGCAGGTGACGAGGATGGAGTGTGGCGGAATTGTAGTGGGTTGTTGTTTTGATCACAGAATAGTAGATGGAGTAAGTAGCTGTATTTTCTTTCAAGCATGGACAGAGGCTGCTCAAGGTCTCTCATTTTCCATTACGCCTTGCATTGAACGCTCACTCCTCAATCCCCGCCACCCTCTCAACGCATTGCCCATGATTGATAGCCATTACATTGCATTGCCTTTCTCTGCTCTGGATCACACCGACCCTCCGCCACCCCAAATTGGTCGGATCTATCATTTGGATGCTCTCACGATTCTCCAATTGCAGGCTCTGGCAAACCAAACTCAAGGAAAACCTCGTGTTGGCAAATCTTTAACAAAGATGGAGGCAGTCTCTGCCTATATTTGGAAAGTTTATGCTCGCGCGCAGGCTTTGACTTGTTCGGAACCAACCAGAATCTGAATCCCGATTGACGGGCGTGCACACCTGAACCTCCCGCGCTCCTACTTCGGAAACGCGATAGTAATGCCTTTCAAGGAGAGTTATGCAAAGCAGATATTAGAGGAGCCATTAAGCAAGACCGCAGAAATCGTACGCACCGTTATAAGTGATTCTGCAAACAGTGAATATTTCAGGTCCGTCGTCGATTGGGTGGAGGAGAAGAGACCAGCAGCGATGTTAGCGAGAGTGTATGCGGAGGAAGGGTCTGCCGTGGTGGTGTCATCAGGAGTGAGAATTCCATTATATCAGTTTGACTTGGGATGTGGGAAGCCTGCGTTTTCAAGTGTATATTTTCCATGGGGAGGAACAGCAGGGTATGTGATGTTGCAGGCGAGCCCCCTCGGAGATGGGAATATGGTGGTCTATATGCACATGTCCGAGAAGCACTTAGATACCATCGAAGCTGATCGTGATTTTCTGTTCGTTAGGGCCAATCGAATGAATTTCTGGTAACATGTTGGGGATAATGTTTCTTTAAGGAACGTGCATAAAATGTCTTAGTGATAAGGATAATATTTATCTAATATTTGAGAATAAGAAACATCTATATTTGTTTAAGTTTTTTCTTTTGTAGGCTTTTATTAGCCATTCTAAAATATTTTAGAGATTTCTATGAATCTATAAATACAGCAGCAACTCTACCTTTATGTATTATCAAGAAATCATTAAGCTATTATGTAATTTGATATTTGGTAATATATTCAAGTGTATTTATTTGTTGCATTCTTATTTATTCTATCTCAAATATCTTATTTGTTCAATATGTCATGAGAGTCCTTTTAAATCTTGGGCTATAATATATGGGTTTTGTAGTGTTGGCCCTGAACTATGTAGATTGTCATTTGATTTCAAGTAGCACGATTTTTTGTAACAAATGAATTAAGGAATATTGCAATGAAGAAAAGAATCAAATTGAAAAAGAATTGATAGGAGATTTTCACTATTAGTTTAATTCTCATCTCAAAAAGATGGAATTTCACATAATAGATTCCACTAGTATTCCTCTACCTGCAATTAAATTAAATAAAAAAATTATTATGCTTGGGTGTTTCATATAGGTGACATATGGATTCCAACTCTCACATCATAATTGTACTACATGGAATTATCAAATTCACAAGAGCTAGTCACTCATCTAAGTAAATTAGAGGAAAAGAAAATGGACTTGCTTCTCTTTGAAATGATATAGATGATAAATATTTTGTGCAAATAATTTTACAATGTCTTCTAGGATCCTATCATTCATTTATAAGAGGGTTAGCTACTGATGATAAATTAAAAAATATAAAATATGAAGAGTTATGTGCTAAGTTTTGACTAGATTAAAACTAGAAGGGCTAGTAACCATTATTAAACAGCCATAGAGGCAGATGAGGAACTCACAAGAAGTTAGAAAAAAAAAACTAAAACTAAAACTAAAGCTTAAACGGTTTGACTAGAAAAAACAACTAAGAAAGCACACAGAGACGGGACCAACACAGAACCACAGGACAACTATAGGTCTCCCAACAACTTGAGACAAGTGATTGCATAGCATTCCTGAGACAAGAATTGGAGCTTCTTTTCAAAAGTCACAGGCCCCTGCTCAATGGCTCAAGTATTCACCGTGACAACACGAGCTGAGGTATTTGTCATTTTACCCTTCTTCTACATATAACCATCCTTTGGACCATCCACAACCCATTTCCCCTGGCACTTCCTTAACCCATCCTAAAAAACCTAAAGGGTGAGGGCAATGTTCTTCACGGTTTCTTTACTAGGTTATATGCTAAGTTAATGCAAGAAGAAAAAGGTCAAATTAAAGAAAGGGAGTCATTTAATGATGAATCTTTCATAATGAAAGGGAAATAAAATTACAAGAATAAACAAGAAAATCATTCAAGAGAGAAATATTGGAAGTATTAAAATAGATACACTCCATCGAAGGATTATAATAAAAGCAAATGGAAATGTAATTATTGTGTTAAGTTAGGCCACAAAGGAAATTGATGCTATAAGAGGATTAAAGATAAAGAAAGGAAGACAAATGAGTTTTCAAAAACTTTCAATTCTAAAAGTAATGCTCTTTGTATTGCACTTAAAGTAAATAATTCTTACAAAGATGATTGGGTTATTGGTTCTAGTGCTACACGACACATGTGTTACAACAAGGAATAATTTGAATCACTAAGGAATGATAGCACTACAAAGAGAATATATTTAAGAAATAATAGCTCTTTGGAAGTTAAAGGAACTAGAAATGTTCAAGTTGATAATGGCATGTTCAAAAAATTCAAGTTAGTTCTTGAATTGAAGAAAAATCTTCTTTTTTATATCTCAAATTGCTAATCAAGGGTATAAATTAGAGTTCTACAATGAGAAATGTGTAATCAAGGATGTGAGTAATAACTACAAAGTGATTACTATGGGTGGATGGGTGGCCGACCCCAACACAACTTGGTGTGGGGGGTCTGATGCTATTCAAGGTGATATGACGGCTTGGTGATAGGCTTGTGTGGCTTGGTGGTAGGTACAAGAGAAGGATATGGTGGAGTGGTACTGTTGTTTGTTTGGGCGAAGTCCACAATGGAAAAAGGGTGGATTTGGCATCGGGTGATGATGTCATCTCACACTCTACAGAGTAATTACTAATTATGGCAAAGAAAGGTGGTGAGATTGTCATTTGTACGATGAATCTGAGTACAAGTTTTGAGAACATTTGAGGGATGTGAAGCACTTCCTTCAATGAACAAGTGATGGTTGAACACATTTCATAGGCTGGCATTCAAGAAAATGATACATGAAAGGTCATCTCAATAATGCATAGACAATTGAGGTTTGCACATTAAAGGCCCTCAACGACTACCTACAATTTTCATCAATTTAGCTTTCATTTTTTTTCACTCTTCATATTGAGAATGGAAGAGAGTGTAGCCAAAAAATCCAAGTTCATCGTGGGAATGTCTGCGGAATCGTTGGTGGGTCTTGGCACAAACACTCCCATTCATTTGGGTTGTGAGCTTTAGAAAGGTGCCTTTCGAAGGAGTATAGATCAAAGGCTTAACCGGATCCTACATAATATTGATCACCTCACAGTGGTGGCAATCAAGATGGTGTTGGGAAAAGGGCACAGAGCTTACTGTGAAACCCCACAGGTCAACACACACATTGCTTCTCATTTCTTGGTGTTGCTAGTCAACATGCAAAACGAAAAGGAGGAGGCAAAGGCTTTGATGTGCAGTCTATTCAAGGAAGAGTTGCTCAAGAGGTTGGATGATGTTCTCCATGTTATGATCCCAAGGATAAGCATCCCTCGCCTAAAAGATTTGGCTCTTGTCAAGTTTCTTGGTGAGGTCGTGAAATATTTTCCATTTCTATCAGAATTGAAAGGTATGCCACTAGTTTATCATAAGCAATTGATGGTGGCAGTGGTTGGTTACCCAAAAAAATGTCCTGAGGTTGGAGGCAGTGGAGGATTTCGACTGGGTGCTTGAATTTGAGGCATACGCCAAAACACGTGGGTTTGAGTAAGTTTTTTTTGGGGTGGCAATGTTTTGACAGTTGAAGGTTAAAATTTGGGTGCTATGAATTTGCTCACTGGTTGATATAGTTGTATGCATCCATCTTTGGTATGAGTTGGTGTCTTTGTTAGCCTCTCTATCATGGGTCTAGGTAATGGTATTTTATTTCCTCTTTGGTTGTTTGGTGTTTCAAATTTTAGGTGATATGGGCTAGGTCAGAATGTGTAAGAGTTGGGTGGTGTTTTGGTGATACTAAAATTGTACATAGATTGGAAATTTTGTTTCCCATGGGGTTGTGATGTAAATTTTTTGACAAATTAATATAAGAAGCTATCTTACGTATCAGAAAAAAAAACTACAAAGTGATTACAATTGGTAAAATGGAGAATGGACTATATAAATTGTGGAAATAGCCAAGATCATGGAGAAACAAGCAAGCACAAGATTGCAAGTGAAATCGAATGATTTGTATTACAAATGATCAAGTATAAATAGGTGATGTTTGAGACAAAGTCTTCAACAAGACTCCACAAGAATAGGAAAGGTGGTAGATGAGAACCCATGAGACTAGCTCAATAGTTCAACCTCCCTTCTATATAGCAGCGATGTGTCAAAAATGAGTTGACACATCGACTATTTACTCACCTAAGGAGACTTAGTCTTTCCACATGTGAGGAAAGCTACTAACTATGATTATGTAAGGATAACTCATGTTGAGTTATACTCCAACACCTCCCCTTAAGCATAGCTTAGGTAGGTTTATGAAACATGAGTCCTGACTGTGCACCATTTTAGGTACTCATTTACAAAATATCTCTCAAAACCGGAGAAAGAAAGAAAACCCTATGGGAAAAAACTTTCCTCCAAAAGAGAGAAAATAAAGAGAGGACTTTAGATGGCCCCTCCTGATGATGATGATACTGATGTAGACCCTACACCAAGAAGAGCTCGTAGATGAATGAACCTTTTTTCTGTAAAGGGTTTGGTAAAGATGTCGGCAACTTGTTCTGAAGACTAGCAAAATACTAGGTTGATGATCTGATCATGAATAAGTTCATGAATATAATGCATATGAATCTCAATATGTTTGGTTCGTTGATGTTGAACTGGATTCTTGCATATTTGGATAGTACTTTGATTATCACAATAGATAACTATTGGTCGTCTGATAGGAATTCCAAATTCAGAAATGATGCCTTGAAGCCATATGGCTTCTGTAGCTGAGTTAACAGCTCCTCGAAACTCTGCCTCTGTAGAAGATATAGCAATAGCATTTTTCTTTTTGCTAGACCAGCTGATAGGACCTGAACCAAGTGAGAAACTATACTCGGAAGTAGACTTGTGATTTTCTGTATCACCAGCCCAATCTCAATCTGTGAAACCAACCAATTCAATAGTTGAACCAACTCTGTAATGTATCCCAAATGAAAGTGTACCTTGAAGGTAGTGAAGAATCCTCTTAGCTGCTTTCTAGTGCAACTCATGAGGTTCTTGCATAAATCTAGAAACTAAGCCAACTGCATATGATATGTCAGGCCTAGTATGTGTTAAGTAAATAAGACTACCTACAAGTTGTCTGTACAATGTTGCATCAACTAATGGTGTAGGACAAGAAGTCTCAAGCTTAACACTAGATAAGTAGGGAGTTGGAGCTGGTTTACAATTAGTCATGTGAAAACGTTCAAGTAAATCGAGAACATACTTGGGTTGAGCAAGAACAATCCCTAAATCTGATTGAGATATCTCAATACCAAGAAAGTAATGGAGTAACCCTAAGTCTGTCATGTCAAATCTTTCTTGAAGTGCTGATTTTACTGCCATAATAGCAGAGGAAGCACTCCCAGTGATTAAAAGGTCATCAACATAAAGAACTAGTATTAACAATGAATCATCATGTCACAGAAGATACACATTAGGATATGAATTGTATCAAGTGAATCTTGAAGATAGAAGATAGGAATCCATCTTACCATACCAAGCCCTGGGTGCTTGTTTTAGGCCATAGATAGATTTCCTTAGTATACACACTAAGGATGAGTTGTGAACAAACCCTGGAGGTTGTTCCATGTAGATCTCCTCCTCAAGATCTCCATGAATAAATGCACTCTTTACATCCATTTGATGTACTGCCCACCCATGTGCTGCGACAATAGCAAGTGTGAGTCTGATTGAAGTCATCTTTGCAACAGGTGCAAAGGTCTCTGTATAGTCAATTCCTGCTACTTGTGAAAAACCTTTAGCAACCAACCGTGCTTTGCACTTGTCAACTGACCCATCTGTTGCATATTTAGTCCGATATATCCATTTACATTGAACTACTTTTCTCCCTTTAGGAAGAGAAGTTAAGTCCCAAGTGTGATTTTTGATTAAGGAATCATATTCCTCATTCATGGCAACATCCCACTCAAGTATGCCTGATGCATCTTTAAATGTCTGCGGATCAGACACTGAAGCAAAGAAGGCATGAGATTCCCCTTGAAATTCTGTTTGAAGTTGTCTATCATCTGCTATAGTTTGTACCCAAGAATCTGTTGTATGAAGTGAGCGCAGAGTTCGAGATGTGGGTGAATCTGGTGCAGAAATGTCAACTTCTAATTCAATCCCTGAACTGGATGAAGATGAATTTTCAGTGTAATCATCACTTTGTGAACTAGAGGAAGAAGAAGTACTACTAACTACACTAGAAATTTGTTGCGAATGATCTAAATCAACAAAAATATTATCAGAATTTGGAGAATCAGTAGTATGATGAGGAATGTCAAGAATAGTTTCAAGGGATGTTTCTTGAAACTTGACACTTCTCTCGATGAACAACTCATGAGTGGTTGGGTGTAGTAGGCAGTAACCTTTAACACCTTCTGGATATCCAACAAAGATACAAGGTTTGGACTGTGCATCCATAGCCTTGTGATGTTCTTTAGGAATGCGGGCCATAGCAGGAGAACCAAAGACTCTAAAGTAATCAACTGTTGGTTTCCATCCTTTCCAAGCTTCAAAGGGAGTGATTCCTTTCAAGGCTTTATGAGGAACCCTATTCTGAATGTAACATGCACAATTGATAGCTTCAACCCAATAAGATGGTGTTAAACCTTTGGAATGAATCATACAGTTAGCCATCTCCTTTAAAGACCTATTTTTATGTTGTGCAACACCATTTTGTTGAGGGGTATATGGAACTATGCGTTGCAACTCTATCCCTTATGTTGTGCAAAACTACTCAAAAATATTATTAACATATTCTCTGCCATTATCTGTTCGAAGAACCTTGATGACTTTCCCTGACTGTTTTTCGGCTAGAGCTTTGAAATCTTGAAAAGAATCAAATACTTCTGATTTTTTCCTAAGGAAGTAGACCCATGTAAAATGTGATAAATCATCAATAAATGTGAGAACATATCTTGCCTTTGTAAAAGAAGGATGTGGGAAAGCCCATGAAACATCACTATGAACAAGTTCTAAGACATGTTTTTACCTCCAAGTTTCTCCTTTATCAAACTTTGCTTCAGGATGTTTACCAAGAGCACATCCTTCACATAGTCCTTTAGAAAACTTGACTTTTGGTAATCCATTAACCATTTTTTGTTGCCATATTTGTTCAAGATAATGGTAGTTAAGGTGGCCAAACCGTTCATGCCATAATTTACTAACTTCATCTGAATGAGTTAGTAGTGCCTTTGAAGAAATATCAGTAGCAAAACTAGAGAAGGAATACAATCTAGATTGGTGATTGGCTTCTCCTATAGCAACTAAGTTATTACTTTGTAATTCTCTTATCTCAATTGAATTTGGAGAGAAATAAACTCTCATACCCTTCCCTAAGTGTGTTATTTGATAAATTGAAAGGAGATTAGTTGAAAGTGAAGGTACACTAAGAACTTTCAAAAAAATTCCTCCTTCAACTTCAACAGACCCTCTCCCTTTAACCAATACTGGAGTATCATCACCTAAGTTGACTGAAGACATTCTGGATGGCCCTAAGGATGCAAATGCAACCTGAGAAGAACCCATATGATGAGTAGCACCACAATCAATAATCCATGATGGAGATGAAGATGAAGATGACGTAACAACTAGAGCTTTGCCTTTTAATTTCTCTTTGTCCTTGGTATTATCTAGAGTTGATGAAGATGCCTTGCCAAAATTAGGAATCCCAATATTATTCTTTTTAAGAATATTTGAGAGACTTTCAATTTGTTTCTTCATGCATTGATGTTCATCATGCCCTGGCTTTTTACAAAAAGCACATATTATCTTCTCAGTAATGTGCTTACTTTGTTGAGAAGATTTATCCTTTTTCAAATCATCAATTTTATCTCCTTTCTTACCACCCTTGTCCTTTTTAGTGTTTTTCTTCCCATTTGAAGTTTGTGGCTTGTCATTCCCTTTAATTAGAGCTTGAGGCTTCATAGACTTCAAAGAACCCATCTGAATTAGTTTCTCCTGTTCCCTTGTGAGATCGGAAATGAATTTATCTAGAGTGGGAATCTTCCATGATGCTCCAAGAGCACTTTTGGTAGAATAGAAAGTTGATACAAACACAGAAAATTCTGGACCTAATTTGGAAAGTACTTAAAGGATTAATTGATCCTCTTAATTGATCCTCTTTCTTGTCAATTCCACAATCTTTTAACTGTAACTTTAAAGATTTAAACTTTGTGAAGAAATCTTCTAAAGTTGTAAAACTTCTAGGACTAAGACCTAAGAGCTGATTTTCCAATTCATGACTTCTAAGTTCATCAATTTTTCCAAATAGTTTGTCTGAAGTTTCCCACACTTAATTAAGTGTAGTTAAATTTTTGACATTAAACAATAATTCTAGAGAAAGATTTAAACACAGAAAGCCAAATGCTTGATCACATTTGTTGAAAAAAATTTCATTTTCTTTGGCTGCATTAGGTTCTTTTTCCGTTCCCATAGTTATCCTATATAGGCCCTTATTTTTGAGTACAAGGCTAACTTTGATCTTCCAATCATGATAATTGAAAGGTGTTAATGGAGGAATGTGAACTGTAGACTCCATGATGCTTTTAGTCACTTAGATAATAGATGCAGAAAATTTGAATGAAAGAGATTAAAGAAAGTGAAAATGAAGATGAAAAAGGTAACACACCTTAACAAAAAAAACACTTATCTAGTAAGTGTGCAATATAAACACACTTAATTACGCTGACAAAGTCATCAGATTGGCATCCTTCTCTGCCAGGCCATCCAAATTCTTCCTGTGCGATGAACCGAAGAATGTGTGAAGAGGCGTGTGGGAGTCATGGAAGAATAGGTCACGACTTTATGGAAGTCGTTGGAGAGTTATTATTCACAGCATACGGCTTCCCAAATCCTCACATCTCATCTACACTACCTCCAACAGAGGCTCAAGTCACCAACAGGGAGTCTCTTATCCTACCGATTTCATGGGAGATTGGGGATACTAAGCAGGAAACATGGAGGGCGGATAAGGGCGACTAGCAGTTCAAGGATGGGACATTGAGGGTATGCAAAATATGATGATATGAGGAGGGTATGGCATGAGCGTATGAGACATGCCAACTATCAAAGCCTCAAGCTTATGGAGAAACTATATATGGTGCATGGGCTTCCAAAAATCTCAACAATTAACAAGGTGTGTGAAGGATGTGCTATGGGAAAGCAACATGTGGAAATTTTCCCACAAAGAAAATCACGGAGAGAAAATAATCTATTACATTTGTTTCATAGCGATGTAATGGGTCCTTTTAGAACACCATAACTTGTAGAATCAAAGTATACCTACACCTTTATTGATGACTATACTAAAAAAATTTAGGTATATTTTCTAAAAAACATGGATGAAGTGTTTGATAAGTTTAAAGAGTTTAATGCATTGATTGAAAAACAAAGTGGAAGATCTCTAAAGATAATAAGAATGAAGAGAGGTATTGAATATATGAATAAATATTTCTTAGAGTTTTGTAAACAACATGGTATAAAGAAGGAATCAACTATCTCCTACTCACCCCAAAAAAATAGAGTTGAAGAAAGATAAAATATGACTATAATAGAAATGGCTAGATGCATGTTACACTCTAAAAATATAGAAGCTAAATTTTGTGTTGAAGCAATTCATACTATAGTTTATATTTTGAATAGAACACCTACTATTGCAGTTTTGAACATAATACCAAATGAGGCATCGAGTGGTAGAAAACCTACAATTTTTCATTTTAGAGTCTTTGGATGTAATGCTTATACCCACATCCTCAAAGAAAAGAGAGAAAAGCTATTAATTTGGATCCATATTCATTAATGAGAAATTTCCTATAGCAAGCTCAATTTGAGGTTTGTACAAATTTGGAGCATTGTGTTTTCTTTTATAGTTTTTATCTTATTTCCCTTATTTAAATTTCATGCTTAGAGTTTCATTGCACTTTACATGCAAAATTATATAGAGATTCTTTTTTTTTTAAATGGTATTTATGTCCATGTGTAAGTATGGGAATGATATTACAACTACATACATCATATTTTTCACATTTAGATAATTATTGATACAGTTACATGCTCACATGAATCATAATTGTATTCAATGTTCTCACATGATTATTAATGTTTCATCCTCACAATTTTGGGGGTAAAAGAAAGAATTTGGGTGCATGAAGAGGAAGTTTCGGCCAAAAAAAAAAAAATCGCACGAAACACATATGCAGTACAGATTGGGTACCCGAGCCTAAATCTGAATGCGTATATGTTCAACTTCAAGTATGTGAACTGAAAATGTGTATGCATTATGAAACGCGTTCGTGTACACATTTCAAAATGTGTACGCGTTCATAACATGTACTCATTTTGAAATGCCTACACGCTCATAACATGTACTCATTTTGAAATGTGTACGCATTCATAACGCGTACTCATTTAGAAATGCGTACGCATTCATAACATGTATGTGTTTTAAAATGTGTACGTGTTTCTTAAAGGTATTTATTTTTTTAAATTAGCGATTGTGTTTTCATTTTCACTCATAGTTTTAGCCACACCAGAGAAGAGGAGACGAGATCGCGTATGCATTTCGAAGGGCCTGATTGAAAAAAAAATTCACTGCCACCTCCTCCCGTCGACACAATCGACCTCAACGACCTTCAGGTTGGTTGAATTCTGCCTATTTTTTGGTTTATATCTTTCATTTTTTTTTTCTAATTGGTATTTAGTTTTTGTATTTTTAGTTTTTTTTTGTTCAATATTTTATAGTTTTTAAATTGCATTTAAAAAGCCAAAAACATCAACGAAACAAATAATTTTAAATTGTAAATCGAAAAACATAAAAAATAAACCTAAATTAGACACATTTAACTTAGAAATCAAAACCCTAGAACCCCTAGGTTCCAAAAAACATAGGTCCCTAAAAACTAATATACACAGGTTCTGTAGACACATCAAATTGACATTATGCATCACATTCGCTCATCAAATAAATAAATCAAGTTTATTTGTCAATCTCCTAAAGTCATCAGCTTAAATCAAATAAATCAAACTTGATCTTATCATCAACCTTTTTAATCAAATAAATCAAACATCCATCATAATGCATATTCCATCCTTCTTGATTTAAATAAATCAAATATCTAAGTCAAAGAGGTCAAACTCATCCTAATCATCATCCTAGCTAATTAATCTTGATCTAATGCTAATCTCACCCACTTGCATTCTCTAGATTTAGCCACTTGCACATATAAATCAATTTATTGATTTATTAAATCCAAGATTTTCCATCAACATGGCATTTATGGGGAATATTCTCTCAACTTTGAATTCAAAGGCAAGTTGATTTGTCCCTCCAACATTGCATTTATTGCTCATTTTCTTGTCCCCCACTTAGCATTTACTCTCAAATTTGAATTCAAATTCTCCCTCTCATGGGCACATTTCCCTAATCTTGCACATCCATTGGCCTATCACGTGATGACAAGTGTCCTTCTTTCATTGGTCCAATCTTAGTCCACATTGGTCTCTCTTCAACACTTAGCATTTTGAAAATCCTTAAATAGAGGCTTCAAAATTGAGCAAATCCTCCACAATCTCTTGCAAGGTCACTCTCTTCATTTGAGAATTGATCTTGTCCATTTCACTCCATCATCTCCATCATCCACAACTTTTATGCAAGGTTACTCTCTTAATTTGAGAACTCATCTTGCTCATCATTTCCATTGCATTTACATCATCTTGAGCTTTGATCAAGGATTGGGAAAGGGTCACTAGCACATGTGATAGCAATCCACTATGGAATAGGTAACTTGTTGAGTGTTTTCATTATGCTTGTGGTTTTCTTTTATCCTTTGTTGCATTTTGGAGCATTTGCAAGGTATTTCATAGGAGTGTTCTTGAAGGATTTGTAGATACTAACCCTTGTTTGAGATTAGTGTTTGCAGATTTCAAAAGCACACTCATAGGTTCATCCTTGGACCTAAACCCTAAAACGTAAACCTAAAACCCTATTTACCCTAAACATAAACCTAAAACCATAATAGTTCACATAATTTTAGAAGTATCTAGGGAATGTTACATAGATTCGGGGCAGTTTTCATTGAGATTGAGATTGAGATTGAGGCTACGAATAATTCACATTAGGATTTTTTAGTTATTGCTACACTTCAATGACCAATTTATAAAACATCCTTGTCACATTGTGTAGTGTCATAAATTAGGGCTCCTTGGAGGTTTCTTACATTTTTTATTTGACATAGATATTTTTTCATGTCATCAAATCTATAAATCTAAACCCTAAACCCTAAACCATTCATTTTTTCATAGGACCTTACTAGACATAGATCCCCTTAAGCCATCCTATCACCCTAAATCATAAATCGATGTCTTAAGGGGTCCTAATATGACATTTCTTAAGGGGATCAAAGAAGTTCTCAAAATTTGGTGAATAGAGCTCAAGCTCATCTTTGTTTATTTTGTACATTGCAATTAGGTCACTAGCATATATCTATGTGTCCCTTTGAATGTATTCTATTAACTTTTCATTCTTATCTTTAGTATTCTTTGAAAATAATGAATGGGGTTATAAATTAATGTTAGTGTTAAACTTATAATTTCTTCTTAACCACTTTGTCCCACTATAGAGAACTTGTGTCTCTTATCATTAAATTTAAAAATTTAGATAAATAAATTTATGTCCTTAGATTTAATTCAATTCTATGTCATACTTGATTAATACATGTATTCACAATTGATATACCTTAGCTCTATAGATATATTCTTATTGGGAAACAAGAGCTATCTCAATCAACTATTCCACAAGAAAAAATTTCTCACTAACTTGCAAGTCCATTATTCCAAGGGCCACCCAAACTTCACCCTAAGTTCCCTAAACCCTGAACTCTAAAATCTAAACCCTAAACCCTAAACCCTAAAGCATTCATTTTGTTGTAGGACCTTAAAATGAAATTTGGTTGCCTTAGGAAACTCTACCAAATTTCATTCCCTTAAGCCATGAACCATGTTGTCCTAGGAAATTACTACACAAAGATCCCCTTAAGCCATCCTATCACCCTAAATCGTAAATCGATGTCTTAACGGGTCCTAATATGACATTTCTTAAGGGGATCAAAGAATTTCTCATAATTTGGTGAATAGAGCTCAAGCTCATCTTTATTTATTTTGTACATTGTAATTAGGTCACTAGCATATATATATGTGTCCCTTTGAATGTATTCTAATAATTTTTGATTCTTATCTTTAGTATTCTTTGAAAATAATGAATGAGATTATAAAAAAAAAAATTGATGCGTAAATCAAGATTTCATTAATTTATAGAAAAAATACATTTTGTTTGGTAAGCCATGATCCAAACACAGCACAGGGGACAAGGTCAAAGCCAGAGGCAACCGCTATCCAACCCCATAACAAACTGCAACCACTCCCCTGACCTACGCGTACAAAAACCACCCAGACGCAGTGGACAAAGCTAACTAAGAACATCCAAACGCCGAGCACAAGAACTCCAATTCAAAACTACGACTTCTATGCTCACAGCCGCTAAGTGTTTCCGAATAAGCACCACCAATCTGACCCCCAATTCGGCCCGAGATTTGTCCAGAGAGCCCTTAAAGACATTAAAGTGCTGCCATCTAGGCCACCACGAGGAATGTTTACCCTAAAGTTGAAATGAGGATTCAAATGTTGTTGTTCTTCTGTGCCCCTCCGCACCTTCATTAGCTAGTTTTTCAGCCTTTTCATTTTGTTCCCTGTAGGTGTGTCGAAGCTCAAAGGATTCGAAGCCTTGTAAGGCATTTATTGCTTCATCTAAGAGAGGTAGGAGCTTCTAATTTAGCAACCTTCTAGTTTTCAAAGCTTGGATCACAATCATCAAATCCCCTTCAATAACCACCCTCTTTACACCAATATTTTTGCATAAATCGAGGCCTCCCAGAAGACCATGGAGTTTAGCAACTGTGTTGGTGCCTACTGGTAAAGGAATCGAATAGATACCCAAAGATAGACCTTGACTATTTCTTATTATGCATCCAACTCCTGAGATGCCCGGGTTTCCTTGCGAAGCCCCATCAAAGTTTAACTTAAGCCAGCCATCTTGGGGAGGTTGCCACTCTACCTTTGTATGTCTCTTTTTGGTCCCTTACATCTTAAAAGCTCTAGCCTGTGGTACTTTTAAACCATGCCAACCTTTCCACATCTGCGAATCCCACTCTGTAAAGTAGAGATCTTTGCATCTTCCATTAGCCACCCTGTTATTCACTAATTCCACTATTACTACTTCCAAGCAGTTGATGAAAGTTGGCAAGCTTTGATCTATTTCTAAGAATATTCTTCGATTCCTCTCTTTCCAAACTTCCCAAACCAATGTGGAAAGACTTACTAACTAGAAGACACTGTACAAAGAGCTCTGTTTGAGTATGGGCCACAACATAAAGAGCGATTGGATGTCATTTTGTAGTGCCCTAGCCTAGCCAAGTTTGGCACATAGCCACCTCCAACAAGCTTGAGCAAATGGGCAATGAACAAACAAGTGTTAGTGTTAAACTTATAATTTCTTCTTAACTACTTTGTCTCACTATAGAGAAATTGTCTCTTATCATGAAATTTGAAAATTTAGATAAATCAATTTATGTCATTGGATTTTTAAATTAAATTCTATTTCATACTTGATTAATACATCTATTCTTGTTTGATATACCTTAGCTCTATAGATATACTCTTGTTAGGAAACAACCACACCTATGAGTAAACTTCCCCTCGCCCCAAAAGATAAAGCTATAGACCCATAAAAACTTAGAAGAATAAATTACTTATTGATTAATTATTTAATTAATGACAGGCTTGATATTTATGAGCTCCATTGAGCACCTTTGTCTAACAATAATCCTAATATAAATAGAATCTAGTATAATTTTTACTTTTATTAAACTACATAGTTTTCATCATTTACCTATTTTGACACTCATTCTTGAGTTTTTCATAACCTAAATTAGCTTGGGGACCTTTCCTTCTCTTTTTCCACCTTTATATATGTAATATAAGACACTCTAAACAACCCCTAACCTCATATTTTAACACCCAATTTGAGAAATTGAAGTTATATATCTACATGTGTCTTATTTTTCATTTTTTAGTCATTTACCTTAATCTTAAATCTTTACCAAGTGATGGTGATTTATTTAAATAAATCTTAAGTCTTTACCTTAATCCATGTGGTTTTATTTATTTTTAAATAAATCAATTAATGTATAGATCATCAAATTTGGTTATAGTTTAATTATCAAGTGATATATCTAGCTAAAAATAAGTTTATGGGGCCTTCTTTAAGGGGATTCACTTAATAAACCAATGACATAGTGCATGCATTTGAATAGGGTTCTAATAAAACCCCCTAATTTCATTTCTACCCTTCATATTAACAACCACACATTGGACTCAATTAATGTGTATACATGCTATGGATTTTTAATGTTATGGATTTTTTAATGCTATAAATTGAATGGTCTTTAAATGAAATGTATTTTGAATTTGTGCATGTTTAATGTGATTTTTAAATAACTTTCAAATTGTGTGCATTATTTAATTAGTTTGTTGATATATATATTTTAATTGTTTAACATGTAGTTGCCATTTAATTTCTCACATGGATCCAACATTTAATATAGAGGATTTTATGCCCGATCCAAAAATTCTTATAGATCCCATACATCCAGATCCACCACCAGAACAAAACCCCACACCTCCAAACTCTCCATTGCCTAACCCCCACCCCCTATAGTAGATCAAGATCAATTAAGAGAGAGCATCAGAGCAATCCTTCTTGTGATTCAAGGAAATATAGATCTGATAAAAATTGAGCCTAGAATCTGTCCCCATCTCACATGGTTTGTATCTATGATGCAAACTATTGTCGATTATGTTCGATCTATTGATAGTGACCTAGATAGGTTCCATTAATGGAGAGAAGAGAGGAGACAATTCTATGCAAATGGATTGTGCTATAAAGAAATCAATGACCTTAAAATTACCAAACAAGCCATGTGCCAATATTGTATTAACCCCCAAAAAAACCAACCAATTCCACCCACCAAAAAATGAATTTCAGTTTTATGGTGTAGGATCCCGTAGATAGATGCACATTTTTGGGATAAATGGTGGATGGTGTTTGATAATACACCACATGGAAACTGTGAGGTGCCCCTATACTTTTTGAGAAAGTTATGAGTTGAGTTTGAGTTGGGTAAAAAACCCAACTATTTTGATATGATTTCATTTTAGGGAGTTGGGTGTGGCATGCCCCAACATAGACTAGGAGCACATGTCGATCCTCAATGACGTGCTCTGATTGCTCCTATTGTTCCTCCTCCTCCTAGTGTTCCCACTACATTTCAACAACAGACCATGTTATCAACATTAGGAGCATTGAATTCACTTTTGGGACATCTCACTCATCAAACTACACATGCAGTGACTAAAGTAGCCAATAGAGAGCATGGAGGCTCGGGCTATAGGAATACTCAGGCGTCCACTTCAGATGACCCACATGCATCTGGGACAGAGTCATACATGAATTTACTATATTCTGAGGATCATCCTACACAGGTATGTTCATCTTTTGAACTTAAATTTAATTCAAGTTTGAAATGTCAAAAATCTATGTAAATAATAACATCAAATTATATATATAATATAATATTAATTCAATAAGTGTTTGGTGTAGACGCATGATCACACAGTTCCTAATCATCGTGTCTATATGTCAAGTGTTGTAGATTTGGGCTCACCTTTTGGATAGGTACTTGAACCAATATATTAAATAATTTGTGTGGATATATCTAATTTAATTTGAATTTGTACACATGTGTGAATTGATATATTATATCTAGATGCAGGGACTCGGTCATACGATACCTAGTACTGACCAACCACAAGTTGTGGTGAGTTCTCTTGAGACATCATCAGCTCAGGTGCATGCTTTCAAAAGTTTGTTATGTTTGAATTAAATACACATCGTAGATATAATTTAAATTGTTCATTTACATACACGTGTGAATTTGATCTATACAAATTGTTGTACATCTATATGCAGGGATTTCATGAGATACCCATGGTAGGCACACCTGAGACATCATCAGCATTTATGCATGGGAAATCTCAGGCGCGTTATCATGAGGTCATATCATTCGAGTTTGTAAACTTTACTAAATCTCCTATATAATTTTTATAGAACTTTTAAATATATATATATTCAAGGTTTTAACATATTGTTTGCTCTATATGAATATGCAAGATATAGTAGATCAAGCATTTGGATCTTCTTAACTGACAGTTATGATACCCGTTGAACAAAATGTGCTAGTAGATTCACATGATCATATGGTAATTTATGCATACTAAAAATAATTTTTATTGTATTTAATAGATATTTAATTAAATTTATTTTTATCTAAAAGTTTATATTTTCAAGTTTAAATATGTTTAATTATATCAAAATTTCTAAATAACTTTAAATCTAATTTCAATTTTCTTGTACTCTTTTACAACATGATGCGGGTACATCTAGTCAACATTGAACAAATATGAGACTTGATATGACCAATGGGCCTAATAGTTAGATGGTTCTAAATTTTATGGACTATAGATCTCTAGTTTTATTTAAATATATGTGTTGAACTTGACATATACATCTTGACATATAAATTTTATGGACTATCTATCTCTAGTTTTATTTTGAACATGTTATTATCATATTTGTGTTTATTTATATCAGTTGACTTTAATATGATGATTATATATGCAGCCAATTATGATCGTGTTATGTTCATTTTGATGATTATATGCACTCATGCATGTATAGATATAAATTATCTAATTTTCAAGTAATACATGCACTTTATAAATTCTTATCTAGAATCAAATTTCATATATATAATTTATCACATGGTTAGGTGAGAAATTAAAACATTCCTTAAATAGTTTAGATAATATACATAATAAATTAAGGGTAGGTAATTTTAACTATTTTCCAATTCTAGCAAATATTTGAATGAATAAATAAAAATCTATCTCCTTGTATGTATAAAGTGTATAATCTATACAATTGAACAATTATATACAATGTGGTAAATACAAGACATGAAATGTATAATCTATAAAATTGGAACAAGATATTTAAAATGTGACTAATAAGCTCATTGAAGTTCATACATCGAACAAACATATATAATGTATATTGATGTTTAATATAACTATATAACATAATGAAATATGCATGTGCATGTAGATACAATTAAACCTTATCAACTTTTAGGTGAAGACCAAAATGTGATATTTACATAGTCTCTTGATAAAATAATTTTTCAGTGGCAATCATATGGTAGACTGACTTGATGACAACCAGCAAAAATAATTAATGTAAGTAAAGTAACTATAATTTTTATGAGTCATTTAAGTAAAAAATTCATGCGAGAAAAGAACAATATATAGTAAACTCCATTCAAATTCAAATGATGTTTTCCATAGGATGGATTAAGGGGACCTAAAAGGATATATAGCTTAAGGGGGGTCTTAAGAGAATGACTTAAGTGGAGTTAAGAGGATGGCTTAAGAGGATGCATATCATGAACCCTAAGATATGGCTTAACGGGTCCTAAGAGGATGGCTTAAGGGGAATTATGAGAGTGACTTAAGGGATGCAAGATTGTGGATTAAGGGTATGTAAGAGGATATGACTTAAGGATCCTTTAAGAGAATGGCTTTAGGGGATGCAAGAGGGTGGATTAAGGGGAGTTGATAGAATGAAGGGATGTAAGAGGGTGGATTAAGGGGAGTTGATAGAATGACTTAAAGGGATGTAAGAGAGTGGATTAAGGGGACGCAAGAGGGTGGATTAAGGGGATTTGATAGAATGAATTGAAGGGATGTAAGAGGGTGGATTAAGGGGAGTTGATAGAATGACTTAAATGGATGTAATAGAATGGATTAAGGAGATGCAAGAGGGTGGATTAAGGGGAGTTGATAGAATGACTTGAAGGGATGTAAGAGGGTGGATTAACAGGAGTTGATAGAATGAATTAAATGGACGTACGATAGTGGATTAAGGGGATACATGTCATGAACCTTACGATATGGCTTAATAGGCCCAAAGAGGATGGCTTAAGGGGAATTATGAGAATAAATTAAGGGATACAAGATTGTGGATTAAGGGGAGTTGAGAGAATGACTTTAAACCCTAAACACTAAACCATAGGACCTAAATCCTAGGAGATTAACCCTAAACCCTTAAAATCCATATAGATTTGTTATTCTAAGCATCTCATGAACCCTAGAAACCCTAAACCCTAAACCTTATGACCTAGAGACTAGGAGATGAACCCTAAACCGTTAACCCATATAGATTTCTTATTCTAAGCATCTCATGAACCCTAGAGAGACTTAAGGGGATGGAAGTGGATGCATTAAGGGTAGATATATGAGGATATGGATTAAGGGGTCCTAAAAGGATGGCTTAAGGGGTGTTGAGAGAGTGACTTAAGAGGATGCAAGTCAATGGATTAAGGGTAGATATACGAGGATATGGATTAAGGGTTCCTAAGAGGATAGCTTAAGGGGTGTTGAGAGAGTGACTTAAGGGGATGAAAGTGGATGGATTAAGGGTAGGTATATGAGGATATGGATTAAGGGCTCCTAAGAGGATGGCTTAAGGGGTGTTGAGAGAGTGACTTAAGGAGATGCAAGTGGATGGATTAAGGGTAGATATACGAGGATATGGATTAAGGGGTCCTAAGATGATAGCTTAAAGGGTGTTGAGAGAGTGACTTAAGGGGATGCAAGTGGATGGATTAAGGGTAGATATATGAGGATATGGATTAAGAGGTCCTAAGAGGATAACTTAAGGGGTGTTGAGAGAGTGACTTAAGGGGATGCAAGTGGATGGATTAAGGGTAAATATACAAGGATATGGATTAAGGGATCCTAAGAGGATAGCTTAAGGGATGTTGAGAGAGTGACTTAAGGGGATGCAAGTGGATGGATTAAGGGTAAATATATGAGGATATGGATTAAGAGGTTGTAAGAGGATGGCAAAAGGGGTGTTGAGAGAGTGACTTAAGGGGATGCAAGTGGATGGATTAAGGGTAGATATGTGGGGACATGGATTAAGGGGTCCTAAGAGGATATCTTTAGGGGTGATGAGAGAGTTACTTAAGGGGATGCAAGTGGATGGATTAAGGGTAGATATACGAGGATATGGATTAAGAGGTCCTAAGAGGATAACTTAAGGGGTGTTGAGAGAGTGACTTAAGGGGATGCAAGTGGATGGATTAAGGGTAAATATACAAGGATATGGATTAAGGGGTCCTAAGAGGATAGCTTAAGGGATGTTGAGAGAGTGACTTAAGGAGATGCAAGTGGATGGATTAAGGGTAAATATATGAGGATATAGATTAAGGGGTCCTAAGAGGATAGGTTAAGAGGTGTGAAGAGAGTGACTTAAGGGGATGCAAGTGGATGGATTAAGGGCCCCTAATAGAATGGATTAAGGGGTGTTCAGAGAGTGACTTTAAAAAGGGATGCAAGTGGATGGATTATGGGTAGATATATGAGGATATGGATGAAGGGGTCCTAATAGAATGGATTAAGGGGAATTAATAGAGAGACTTAAGGGATACAAGAGGATGGATTAATGGTACATAAGAGGATGGATTAAGGGGTTTTAAGAGAATGGCATAAGGGGATATGAAATCAATTATAAACTTTTTATAAAATGACAATGAATTAAATTTAGTTTTATATTTATACTATCAATTTAATGTATCTAGAACTATATATAGTTACCTATCTCTAGATTCAAATTCCATTGTAATATATGTGCATCTCCTCTCTTTTTTATAAAGCATCTAATTTTGGGAGACCTGAAAAAAAATGATATAAAACTTTAATTAGGAAATGACTAAAGACAAATATATATATCAATTAAATATATATACAACTATATACTTACCAATATTTATTTACTCTATTCTAGCATTTGCATCCTCTCTTTTTTGTAATGCATCTATGATTGTCTCATGATCATCCATTGAAAGTTTCCATAAAACTTTATTAGTAGGCCTCCCTTGATATCTAACTAGTTTTATATTGGTTGCCAAAATCAAATGTGAATAATGTATAATCTTCTTGTGTCTTTCATAATCTTCAAATGTAGGCAATCCATTCTTTCTTGTCAAATATTTTTGAAGCCAGGTACCAACAACAACCACTTAACTAGTTGGATACTCAAAGTTTCCATCATCCACTCTAAATGTACCAACTTATGATTTCTCTCAACACGTCTAGCCAACTAGTACTTTGTCTCCTCTTCATTCCCCTCAGGTGCAACAACAACATACACATGTCCTGCAAAAATAAATAAAAAATTCAATAAAGAGTGACTTATATTTAGTTCACATATAAACATGCATACATATAAAATTCAACACAATAAATAATGTACCTTCTTGTACAAGATTCAAAACACGATCATAATCATCTGATGCAAACACTTGATTATCTTCAATTGTCATTCCATGTCGAACATGTGTAGATGTAGGCGTTAAGACTCTTTTTTGCCATTGTTCGACCCATTCCATATTTTCACATGCCTCCCAATCACTTGCAATACAAAATTGACAAAATCAAGAGATCTTTTCGCACAAGCACCTGCTCCATCGTGTTCTCCCTTACCATGACCAGATTAAAAAAACTCCATATGTGCTGGATATTATTTTCCTTATTAACTCTACATAACCAATAAAACATTTTAGCATTTTTTAATTGACCTGTGCAATTATCTGACCATATGAGATGTTCTAGCATTTGAATTCCTCTCTCTTTTAATTTTTTTATAAAATATATCAAAACAATATTGAACGAACTCAGATGAATGTAATCGATTATCACTTACATAAAAATGGTACACTCTAAAAAAATTTCTATTATCTTTTGTATTATCATTTACATGTCTATAAACAATGTGAAAAAATATAGCTACTTGAGTGGAATTATAATACTGTGATTGAATTTATTCTTGTGGAGCAAGAGTATAATTTTTTGCAAAATCAACAACTAACAATATAGTTCCAATTGGGAATGTGTTTTTACATAAATGAAGTTGATTGTCAAGCCAATGAGCATACTAAGAGTGTTGAACATATTTAGGTACAATCTTATCTTTAATCTCATTAATAAAGGCACACATACTAAAGTTTTCCACAATTAGCTCACAACGTTTTCCAATTTTTCCATCTTTTAAAGAATACTCAACATTTTTAAATTTTTTTTACATCCACTAATTGTTGTCCAAATTCATCTAAACTACTTTCATGCATACATTCTCCTAATAATGAAAAGTTACCACATCTATCGCATTCTCTAGAAATACATGCTTTTAAATAAAATAAGTTTCCATTAGAGGGTTCACAAAACAAACCTTCTATAAAATATTTGATTCTTTCAGGTGGCATATTAATACCACAAATGTCCTACATAATTTGGTTAGCATGCAAAGTGCATTGTATATATCAAAAAATATCATAATAATAACGAAATTGTACATGAGTCTTAAGAAAACAAGAGATTTGTTGCTTATTAATTCTAGCATACTAAGGTTTACACTTTTTGAATGATCTTTGACTTATGTTAATATTCAATGGTAAGATTGAAGCATCTAAATTTTTTTTATATAATTCAGTTTGATTCATATCTAAGAGATGCTTTGGATGAGGTTCACAAATTTTGGAACCCACCCTTAATTTTAAGACATCTCTAATGTTAGGTGATACTCTTGTATTATCATGCCAAATTTTTTTGATTAAAGATTTAATTTCATTAGTTAATTTCATGTCTGATCTTGGGAGTCTACCACTAAAACTCCAACATTGATTAATTGGATCATTTTCAATACTTTCTCTTCTTTTATCAACTCTTATCAAAGTTCTTGGATTTACTTTTATACATTTACTAATCTTGCTTAACATTCTTTTATTTGAAGTTGCTTTACCAACTAGAGCAGTTGTTATTGCATGACGAGCTGCATTCTTATCTTTCGATCAACTTTTCTTACCTATAAAATCAATAGCATTAGCAACACTAGATATGACTTGTTCTATTGAATCATCTTTCTTTTTGGTTTTACAAAAACACCTAATTTTTTCATCACTATTCTCATTTTCGACATTATCATAAATTGCACCATGAGTTGACATTGGAATCCTAATTTCTTTCTATAAAAATACATTTTATATATTCTATTTCCATAAGTTCTAATTTGTCTCCAAGAAACTTTATCACAAATTTTATCTAGCACATCTTTTTGAATTGTAAAAAAAACATTTTCAGGTTCATCCATACAAGGGGTTTCATTTTCATTTACACAAGGGGTTTCATTTTCATTTTCAAATGTAAAAGGGATTTCATTCAAATTTTCATCAATATGAGGGATTTCATTCTCATTTGCATTCTCATAAGATATAATTTCATCATTTTTTGTTTTTTGCATTGTTTCAACCCTAGAATTATTGATATCATCAATCATGTTTCCAACTTCATCTAAACAAGCAATATCAATATTATCAAAAGTTGGGTTTGAACACATACCTAGATAGATTGTATGAATAGGTGGATTTTCCATATCATTAGGAGGTGGATTTGAAGACATACCTAAAGTTGTTTGCATAGGTACTATTTCCATATCATTCAAAGTTGAAGTTGAAGGCATAGTTGGGTTTGTCTCCATAATTGCATTATTTTTCATATTCACCATCTCCACATTTGCATCATCTACATTCATTTCATCATTCATGTCTTCCTCTTCAACATTCTTGGAACTAGATGCTTGAATTTTTTTCATTTGTCGAATCCTTTCTCTTCTGTCCCTTTTTCTTTTTGTCTCCATATCTCTATTTGCTTGAATTTCTTTAGGTGCCATTAACTTTCTACATTTTTTTCTTTGTCTTTTCTTATCACCCATGGTTACCAAACCCTCTTTGATGAAAAAAAAAATGGTTCAAACTTAACCTATTTTCAAACTACTATCTCCTTCAAATATTCAAATAAAACTATGTAGTATGAAGATCCTTTTTTCTTTAAACTTTGAAGTACAAAAACATCATGAATGCATCCAAAAATTCTCTTTTTCCAAATCTTCTTGTAAAAAGCTCTTGTACTTGATTCCATTTCAGAAAATTCAACCTAAACTTTGTCTCTTCCAACAATTTGAATAGAATATGCCCTGCACAAGACAAATTTGCAATAAAAAACATAGAAAATGGTGCATTTGGACCATACTACAGAAAATGAATGTTGTAGAAAAAATGTGTTTTATCAGTATTTACCAAATTAGGAAAAAATAGCTATATCAGAAACACATACGCATTATAAAACACATACATGTTTTGTTTTAGGAATGTGTATACATTACATAACACATACACATTACCTTTACCCAACGGGTAAATAGATAACATGTATGCGTTATGAAATGCATACATGTTTCATTTAAATAACGCATACACGTTTTAGTAATGTGTACACGTTATTTAAAAATTAAATTTCTAACCCACATGTAGCCTTGGTTTTAGGCTTGGGAAAGGCTTGGAAATCCGAGCCTTAGCCTTTGACCTGCAACTAGAAAACTAAGGCAGATTGAAGAAGAATGTCCAACTTTGGCAATATGGCTGATGGACTTTTTTTCTGAATCAATCTATAAAATTAAAACCCATTAGAGAACACGATGTCTACTTTCCAAATATATAATTTTTTATTAATATTGGATTATTTTTTCTATTTTTTAATTACTTTCTAAGCAAACTAGTCCTTAAACTTGAAATATCAGGTTTTTTTGTTTTTTAATAACTTTTTTTTGGTTAAGTTGCTTGTAAAAAAAATTATATGGCATCAAACTTCAGATAATTCTCTACACAATAAAAAAAAAAAAAATTCAAAAAATGTTTAGTTTAGGTCCAATTATGTTGTCATACATGTTGATTTTTAAAAATAACAATTAAGGCCAATAAAAATTCAATAAAAAAAATATTCAACAAAAAATTACAAAAAAGAATTCAACATCAATCTTCATGTTGTTAGCTCTCTTTCCCCAAAAGGAATTATCAAAATACTTTTATTTGGGTCAAAAATGGTGTCCGTAGACGTGCTTGGTATGGTAAAAAAAGGGACTTTTAAATAGTGGTTTTAATAGATCCCTATCAAAATTTAATTTTTATAATCTGTATATTTGAATAATTTATATATTTGGAAACTAGATTCAAAATGCTAAATTTCATATTACTGATTTTTTTAAAGATTCATTGTGTAAGTGCCTCAAATTTTCAGTCCAAGTGTGACAAATTCTATAAAACAGCAAAAACACTTTCACCTTTTGAGTTTTGTGTACCCAACTTCTTGCATCAGCCCTTGGACCATATTGTGGTAATGTATTTTCCCTTGCATAAGGTTTTCATCTACTTATATTTTCCTATATTTTCATTTAGGTTAGTATTCTTCAATCTCACACATTCTTTAATGATAAAATCATACTATGATGTTACATATTTATAATTGTTGACATCTTTACATTCTAGGAATAGTCACTTTGCTTTGTTCTTCAAGGACCTTAGGAATTGTTTATTTGAAAAAAAAAATTATAAATAGTTTAGGAGTTGTGTATACCAATTTTTAATTGTTTTGTAGATGCCACTATGTGGATGTATTTCATCTATTATTATAGATTTCTTTAGTAAGTGCTCGTAATTGGGATAGTATATAGGTCCAACAAACTTATTTGTATCTTTTTATTAGTGTATGAATACTTATTTTTAGGTTGATTACTTGTTTTACATCTATATGTATATTCATAGTAGTTTACATGCAAGTAAACATTAGAATAAATGAAATTATAAAAAAAGAAAATTGTACATTGGACTCTCTTTATTTAGAGGCATATTTTTACAATCTTGTTCTTGATGTGAAGGTCCTAGGGTGTGAAATGGTATTTTTTATCCATGGAATCTAGTAGATAATTTGATCTTAACCTTTTTCCAAGTGCACACATCCCAAGGACCAATCCCCATCCTTAACATATCAACTCCTATATCAAAGAAAAACCTATGAAATGTAGTACTCACCAAAGAAAGTTTCACAAAATTCAAAAGACCCTAAAAATTAGAAATTTAATATCTAAAATCAGGTTTGTTTCCCTCTTCTCCAACTATCTATTACAAACTAACTAAAGCAAAAATATTTGGAATTACATATTGGGGTGTTGGATAAGAGGACATGTCCTAATTCCATTTGAACATATGATCTAGAATGAATCTTTTGTTACAAATTTGCATCATTACAAGAGCACAAGGTATATTGCATAATTGTTTGTTATTCTAGGATAGCAATCCTACCCTAAAAACTCCTAAATGTTGTCTATTGAAATAGTTCCACTCTTTAGAGACATGTTACAAACATCCACACAAACAACTTTCTCACATAGAAATCAAAATATAAATAAACTATACAATTCCATGATTGCAGTAGTAAATAGGACTAGAAAAATATCACAATCTTCAAGTGGTCATTTGAGAGGTTCAAATATTTCAATATATTTATAAATCAATTAGCTTTATTTTTCACAAAAAATATATCAAACCTTTTTTTAATTTCAATTTTATACATTTATTTACATTGTATAACTAAATTGAACTCTTTATTACTGCCAAAAGACATTCTACAATGATATCAAGAGGTGGAGTGTAATGATATGAACGTGTTAACAATTTTTTTTACCTTTAATCTTAAATTTGACAATCATTTATATGTCAATATATTAATATATAATAATAATTATAATATTATCAAAATAAACAAGATATAACATTTATGTCTCTCTATATATAATATATTAAATAAATATAAAATAAGATAAAACTAATATTGAGTAAAATTAATATCCCTCTGAATGATGACATAATTTATTCCCTTCAAAACTATATTAAGTGCAAACATCCTTCCTTATAATATTTTCTTAACAAGAGATGGTGGGATCCTTGAACCTAACTGCGAGAAACCTTGTGTTTTGATTTTTTAATATAGTAAAACTAGCAATTGCACCTTGGTGTGCAATGGGTACACCGAAATGTCAAGTAGAGAAATTTTTGCTATATTTTTTTGCAAACATATGTGTAGTACATGAAGGATTAAAAAATGACTAGAAAAAGTCTCTAAATGATTAATATAATTAGGCTCCATTATCAAGACATTCATGTTATGTTTGTAATAGAGAGAGAGGAGAGAGAGACATGTATATAAAGAGGGATATATAGAGAGGGGAAGATTGAGAGAGGGGGGAAGAGAAATAGAGAGATATAGGATAGAGATAGAGAAGAAGATAGAGATGGATATGGAGATGGAGTTAGAGAAGGAGAGGGATATGGAGAGAAGTAAAGGGATAGATAGAGAGAGAGAGGAGAAAGGGATAGATTGAGATGGAAGAGATAAATATTTAGAGGGAGAGTGAGGGATAGTATGAGAGTGGGAGATATAGAAAGATAAAGATAGAGATAGGAAGTTGATATATAGACAGAGGTAGACAAAGGGAGAGATATAGGGGTAGAGAGGTAAAGAGATAATGAGATGGAGATGGAGCGAGAAATAGGTAGAGAGAGGAGTGCGAGGAAGATCAAGAGAGAGAGAGATGGATATATTAATATTTATTATTCAATAACTATATATTTTAAATATAATTTTTCATTAGACAAAATTATATATTTGTAATTTACCAAATGTAATATGGAGAAAGACTCTAAAAAAATCTTTGCAGTTCTTACAAACCCTTAGCCAGTGGACCTGGAATATTCTTCTTAAGAAACAACTGATCCATTTTTTAATAAAGAGATTTTAAAGTTTGCAATTGCCCAAATTTGTCTTTCATGGGGAGACCAACACCATATGAATTGGAATGATTACCTGTCCAGGAACCTGCCGTAACCATAGAAGCAAAAATGTTTTTCGATAGCAATTGATAGGTGCTCAATCAGTTGGCCGATGCCTTTTGCCCTTTTTGCAAAATAATCAAATGAAATCTAAGGGTGACACTCTTCTACCTTCCACATGTCTTCAGCGTACCCATTGCACACGAAGGTGTGATTGCTAGTTATTAATAAAGCTTTTATTCATTTTATTAGTTATTGAATATTGACCGGCCAGAAATTCAACAGCTGAAGTTTGAACTAAAAGAGACTCTCTTGCAAGACAACTCTAATCAGAAGGCTCTCTAGCCATGCCCTATATATCATTCTCTGACCAATGACTATGCCAAGATTGCATTCTACAGACCGTATCTAATTTTCTTGGCCAAAAAAAAAAAATTATATTCCAGAGAGAGTAGAGGAAAGATGAAATCTAGTATCATGATACCAAGTCTACTGGCGCTTACATTCACAAGTCATTGTGCTGCTGCTCGAGCATCCTCTAGATTCTCTCACGGCCTTTGAAATCTAAGCCATCGCATATAAAGAAAACGCAAAGTCAAAACCCTTACAAATGATTAAGAAACGTGACATTACAAAATGAAGCCCCCAATTTAAGAAGCCATTCGAAGCCCTGTTGGGAAGGACATTCTGACTTGGACATCTGAGGAGGACGGAGAGAAATGACTACGTTAAGGCCGTGGCCGTGGTGGTGCGGTCCTACGAGTGAGAGAAAATAGCGGGACTAAAGTGCAGCGGCTTTCCCCATGGAAACTGCACCTGGTCTATCCCCAGCTTCCACCATGCCATCACGGAGAAGCTCCGCAATGAGCTAAGCCAAATCGGCATATTCACTTCCACAGCCTTAACAGGCCATTTTTGCCCGTATTTCCTCGATCGCGGCAGTTTGAGGTACCAGATTGATCACTGCCGATATAGCCTTTTGGCCCTAAAAAATCCAAATATTTAATTAACCCTAAATCTCTAAATTAAGAGAAGTTCACAGACACAAATGCAAATTCAAACAAAAATATCCTAACCCTGTCGGCAGATCTAGATTCAAGCCATCCCGCCAACGTAAAGAGAAAGACAATGGTGGCTCCTTCTACATTGTCCCCCAATGCCAATGCAATCGCCCTAGCCACTGTTTGAAAAAAATTAAGCTCGTTAAAATTCAATCTGAACCCAAGAGACTTTATATACCAATACGCGTGACCAAATATATTCATAGTACAGAAAATATTCCCATTGGGCACAATTTCAGCCTATTTTAAAATCGCCAACACAAAACAGTGATGAATCATTTCAAAATCTGTTACCATGTTTTATTTAAAGCGAATAACGCAGATGGCAAGAAAACCAAAAAGGAGATAACAGGCACTGGTCGAAATTATTGCAAGTTGCAAGGCAGAATGAAAATCAGCAAAAATTCAACGGTGCAGATGGTTTCCGTCGTCTCCCATCGCTATCACTGACATTACGTAGCCTCCACATTATGAGTCCGTATTGGTAGGTAACCATCAACTTGCCATAAAATGCAAATTGCATTTCAAGGCCGTTTACAAAGATCAAACTCGGGGGAAAAGGACCGACGGTAAAATCAACGTGCCTCTCCCATGGTCTATCCAAAATAATGGGCCGTTGATTTGAACATTTAGGTTGGGCATGTTTATATTGGGTATGCCTTCGGCGTAAATAAAAGTAAAGTTGAATATGTGACGATAGAATCTAAGCCAGCCACGTGATATGAGAATGACATTTTCAACTTGGAGCGACGGATTAACTCATTGCAGAGACTGAAAGGCAGCAACTTGAAACTTTCTCTAACCAGACGTGCAGAGAAGGGCATATGTTTGCTTTACGCTTTTTGTCTTTTCCGTTGGAGAAAACCAGACTGACAAATTTTATCAAACAGTTTTCCTCTAATTTGCTTTCGTCCTCAAAACCAGTCTTACTCCATTTGAATTCTGCGTTCTAAAGAAAAAAATGAATTATCATTATTACGGTTCACAAAAGTTCTAACTCTTAGAAATGGATTTCTTTCCAGAGTATAAATCATTTGACAACATGATAATTTTTTCTACATGTCCAATACATCTCAACTGTAGGAGTGTCCCTCACGTCGTTGTGTCCGCTGTCCAAATCATCGCTATCTAATTTCGACCCCCCAATTTCATTTTCATAATGCAACGCCTTTGCCGACTCCACTGCAATCACGCATATAAAACTAATAACTTTGGGTCTCTATCGCTTCAACTGAAATGGAAAATACAACATACCAAACACTTTTAAGCTATTCTGTCAGAATGCACCATACGCAAAATTTAGATTTAATATGTAACCTCTAAATAAAACTTTAACACTAAAAGTCATGGTGACTTAGAATTTGACCACGTTTGCTTAAAAAAAACAGAGATTATAACAATAGAAATCAAAGAAAATGAAATGCAGTTTCAATTAAAAAATCCCTGAAGAAACTTGAATAGCTTAAAGGTTCTATAATTACCGCAATCTAGTCGGCTACCAAACACTCAGTGTATACCTTTTTTATTCTAAAAGACAAAAAAAATAGGGCAAAACATTATGTTAAAGAAAATGACTGCTTACCACATTTTCTTTGGTCTCTTACAACCACAGAAATAATACACAGGAGCCAATACTCATTCTCATAATAACATGTGCGTCTGGCAAAATAAAACAATCAACAAACCTATGAATTTGTTCAGGGAAGAACCAAACAAACATAATCGAGGACACGAAAAATGGAATACAAACTGAATTGAAAAACAAAACACTGTTTTTATATATAAATATTCAAAAATGTATGTTCTATTTACAAAATAAATACCAGAGTTGTTATTCTGTTCCTTCTACTCCTGTTTCGTACTATGGTTGTGTATTATTTTTTTGTCATGTTCTCTACTTCTCCTTGTCCGCTCTGTTCATGGCACAAATGATGCTGCTTCTATGTTCTCATTCCTTCCTTTTATTTTCATGCAACTGTAAAATCCCCTGCTACTGTGTTTCCTTTTCGTTCTCCTCTCCGAAGTTGTTCTCCTTTCTTACCCACTCACACACGAAAACTCAAAAAGGCAACTACCAACACTAAAGATTACCACAACATTACAACAAAGAAACATTTAATATTTTAAATGGGCAACAGTTGGAAGGAAGTTATTGGATCCCAAAAGAAGATTTCGAATAGACAAGTAAAAGATCATAATAAATGTTAGTAGCTAAAGACTACAAAATCCAACCACACTACTTAATTTTGATCCTCTTATCATGCACATACAATTTTTTTTGTATATTCAGAAGTCATCTACTCATCTCTAGAGCTAATTGGTAATCATCGTAGCGGATTTTGGATGTGTCGTGATCTGTGCAGTTGTCCCTTGATCCTCAAAGCTATCTTTGGACCTATCTAGTGATTTCTTGAGCTGTCTAGAAAGCTGATTAATGATCTCTATAGTTGTCTCTGGACCTGTTGCCACTATGTCTATGATGACCAAATTCTCTTTTTAAGTGTTCGAAGCATTCTGTTGATACTCCCTTACTACAAATATTAGTAAGGTGTTGTTCAGATCTATAGAGCTAAAGTTGAATATCTCTTTGTGCTCCACTAGTTCCCTTATAAAATTATAATGCATCAGAATATCCTTGCTTCATCCATGAAAAATTAGGTTCTTCATCAAGGTTAGTGAAGATAGATTGTCACAATATAGGGTTGTATCATCTTTATGTTCTATGATTGCATTTTTCAGGATTCTTCTAATCCAAATAGCTTGATATGTAGCTACATTTGTTGCTATGTATTAAACTTCTACGATGGAGAGTGAAACTATAGTTTACCTCTTGAATGTTGATGAAATGGCTCCTAATCCCATGTGGAACACATATCTTGACGTGTTCTTCCTGTAATGTATAATATATTCATTACTTTTCTAATCATTGTTAGTATAACCAACCAACTCAAACTTGTTAGATGCGGTATATAAGATGTCATAACCTTAAGTTCCACCGACATATCATATGATTCTCTTTCCTATTGCCTAATGTGCATTTGTAGGTGTCAGCAATAAAAATACATTAGGCTTCCAACCATGCTTATGGATAAGTTTTATTTCACTTCATTACTACAATTTTCCTTACTCAATTTTAGATGTGTGGCTAATAGTATTGGTGCAAGCTTGTTGTTCATCTTTCCAAACCTCTCCAAAATTTGGGTGGCATACTTAGGTTAAGAAATAAATATTACATGATCCATTTGTTGTACTTGTAGAATTCACCCCACAAGCACTACACTTTTTTTTAACAATTAACCACCACTACCAACTTAACCGACCAATCGTATTCATCTATATTTGAGGTGCTAATTATAAAATTCATTCATTAAACATGATGATAAAAAATCAATGTCGTGACTTATTTTATGCTTACACTAAAAGTTACCAAGCTCCTAAGCATAGGGTCATTTCTAGACTCAAACCTAAAGCTCGACGGTTCATGGTGACCCTGCTCTACATAGCCCCTTATGGGAATTAGAGGCTTTGTAGTTCTCCTACTTATGTTAGAGGGAGTTCACTCTCTCCTCTTTTATGACATCTCTGATCTCATACTTAAACCATGACTATTCGTTAAGAATAAGCTATCACTTAGTCAATTATAATATAATGATATAATAGCATTGCCATAGAGTCTTGGGTCCATAACAAACATTTCCAAGCCTTAGTGTACAAACATTCACAATATTCATAAGGGGCATATCATACAATAATCTTAAATATCATACACAATGACTATCACGAGAAAACCTCTATATACACCACTTAACTAGCTCATACACATTACAAGTACAACAATGATTGGATCATACACAAATCAGGAGTACAATGGTGATTAGCTCATATGTACATTACAAGCACAATAGTGACTATCTCATTTACACATCACAAGTACAACTATGAATATCTCATTTATGCATCACAAGTACAATAGTGACTGACTCATATACATATCATAATTACATTAGTGACTATCTCTAACATACATCACAAATACATAGTGACTAGCTCTAACACATCACAAATAAACAATGACTAGTTGAAGCACATCACACATACACAATGAAAAGCTAACACATCACAATGGTTGACTAATACATGCCTGTAATGCATCCCAAATAGAAAACAATGTTTATGTATTATACACTACACCATGGGTCCCATCATTTCCTTTATTCTTTTGCACCACTAGACAACTAGCAAGAGGATTTGATGCATTCCATACTACACCACAGGTATGTCCTCAACCAACCAAGGCCAAGTATACAATCTGGCAACTAGGAAGGTGACTCAATGCATCCCATACTACACCGTGGATCTGTCCTCCATCCTAAGGCGTTCCACAAGTAGTAAAATTACCATAGCCATTGGATTCTAACTTCAATCTCCTATAGGCCATTGGAAACATGTCTATCCACCCTAGAAGAAGTAGCTTCTGACAAACATCATCTAGTGATGTTACTAACATTTTTAGCTATCTTCTTCACAATCCTAGGTAGAACTTGGTGTTTGTCACTTTTATGATTATCAATGACTACTAGTGAACTCCCTTGATATAATAGCTAGCCCTAGATTTATGTTATCCACAAGGGTGGGTCCCTACTTATGCAACCATTACCACAACATAATCAAAGGTAACCCATAGCAACCTTCACCTCTGTGAACTAGGTGAATGCTAGCTAGTCACTAGTAGTAGCCTAAATATCAATTCCTCTTTCTATGGTGTAGGAGGAATTAATGCTACATCCTTATTGTTTTCTGACTTTGTCTCTGACTGTAGATCCAAAGTGGAAGGTTTCAGCTCACAAAAGATTACACTTCTGCTGTACACAACCTTCTCTATATCAGGATTCCAAAGCTTGTATCCTTTTATGATAGCACTGTAGCCTATAAAAATACATTTAAAAACCTTGTTCTCCAGTTTAGATCTTTTCACATCCGACACATGAGCATATGCCTCACAGCCAAAAACACAAACATGTCTAAGTGAGGGCTTCTTACTAAACCACACTTCCAAAGGTGTTTTCTCAACAAGAGAAGAATTTGGAGAATGATTAATTAGATAACATGTAGTAGATACAGCCTCATCCCATAACTTCTCCTCCAAGCCAGCACTACTGAGCATACTTCATGCTCTCTCCATCACTATCCTATTGAACCTTTCTGGAACTCCATTCTGCTGTGGAGTATAAGGTGTAGTCTTGTGTCTTTTGATTCCATGGTCTTTCCAATATCTTTCAAATTCATTAGAACAGAACTCACCACCATTATCAGTCCTTAAGAATTTTATTTTTCTACCAGTCTTATTCTCAACAAGATTTTTAAATTCTTTAAACCGACTGAATACTTCTAATTTACTCTTCAGAAAATATACAAATGCTCTTCTTGAATAATCATCAATGAATGACACGTAGTATCTTGACTTAGAAAATGAAGGAACATTCACTGGACCAAACACATTCAAATGAATTTAATCTAAAAAACCAGAAGATTTATGAGGACTGGAATAAAATGAAACACGGTGCTACTTTCCATATATACAGTGTTCACAAAATTCAAATTCAAGATTACAATCTTCAAGCCCCTCTACCAAATTTTTATTCTTCAAGGTTTTTAAACCTTTTTCTCCTATGTGGCCTAACCTATGATGCCAAAGCATAGTCTTTTCTGCAGGAAGTTTTACTTCCATAGAGTTTACAAAATTAGGGATATTTCCCTCTTTACCTCCATGAGCAGCTTTCAGTGACTTTCCAGAGACACTATTACATTGAACAAAATGTGCATCCAACTTGTACAAGGTACCAATGCAAGCACCTCTAGTCATCTTGCAACCATTTCCAAAGAACGTAAATTGTACTCCAATATCATTCAACATACTTATAGACAGTAGATTTTAAGCCAGACCTGGTATGTGCATAATATTATTGATTCCCTTCACTCTGCCATCGGGGAATTTTATTTTGACTCTTCCATGGCCAACTATCTCCAAAGTTGAATCACTCGCTAAGTACACCTTTCCACCATTGTATTCTTCATACTTCATGAACCATTCTCTGTGAGATGTCATGTGGAAAGATGCTCCAAAATCAATTAGCCAGACATCATATGATGCCTGAGTAGCCAAGGCTGCAATGAAGGCGTCACCATCACTATGAGAAGAACCATTTTCAAAAGAGCCCTTCTTCTTCTTGTTCTCCTCTTTACAATCCTTTCGGACATGACTAGGTTGCCCACAATTCTAGCACTTCACCTTGGACTTCTTTCTAGGAGACTCTGATCTCCCCTCTGATTTTGATTTTGATTTCTTGTCCTTCTTCTTTCCTTTCTCTTTTGGTCTTCCTCTGACAGCAAGAGCTTCCTTCGCCATCTCAAAATATTTCCTTCTCATATCTTCTGACAGCAAAGATGCAACAACATCTTCCATCTTGAAATTGGATGTTATACTCCCAATAGCCATCACTAGATGATCTCATGAGTCTGGTAAAGAACACAATAGTAGCATATAGCGATCCTCTTCTGCAATCTTCACACCAACAAATGTCAATTGAGCAAGTAGCATGTTAAATGCGTTCAAATGACTAGCTACAAACCCTCCTTCCTACATTCTCAAAGATTACAACTTCTTCCTTAGGAATAGTTTATTCACCAAGGACTTCCCCTGATAAATAGATGCTAGTCTCTTCCATAAGGAAGAGGTAGTCCTCTCCTCATGCACATTCAGAAGCTCTAATTCTACCAAACAGAGCCTGATCAGCCCCTTAGATTTCCTATCTGCAAGGTCCCAATCTTCTTGCTTCATGCCTATAGGTTTCACTCCAGCCACATCAATCCAAAGATCACGATCAACTAGAAGATCCTCCATCTTGAGTTTCCACAACTCAAAGTTACTGCCATTGAATTTCTCTATTTCAATCTTACTAGATGTACTAGCCATCTCAACCTATAATAACAATTTTCTACAAGACTCGCACTAAACATAACTGACTCAAAAAACCCAACGTACCCACAAGGATAACACAACTGGCCAGGCTCTGATACCACTTGTAAGGAAAATTAGATGTGGAAATAATTCTCCTAACGTCAATACCTTAGGAAAAAATGTAGATGTACTTTTAAATTTTATAATTACAGTCCAATTAAGATGCACTATGAAATAGATAACAGAAACAGAGTTTTGACAATCACACAAGAACACCAGATATACGTGGGAAAACCCTTATAGGAGAAAAACCCACCACACCAAGAGAAATCACTTTGTATTACAGTAATTGAGATTACATAAAACAGTCAGACTTATCTTATTGGTGTATGTTTACAGCAGCATTCACCATTTACAATATTGCACAGGAACTTTCACAATTATAGTCGACATAATAGAATTCATTCACTAATCCAATCACTCAACAATCTGTCGATTCAACCAACCACAATCGAACCCCCAAGTGTCAGCAACTACAAACTATATCCATGGTGTTCCTTGACTATTGAGCTTCCTCACTGAACTGTCACAATGAACCAATTGCTAACGGTTCATATTCGGCTCCTATTCGTCCACGAGATTCCACATAGGATTGTCAAATAGTCAACAAAATTTGCATTATATTGGCATCTCGGTGAGACACTAATAGTGTCTCGCCGATGCCACATAGCCTTCATACTGATGTCGCCAAGAGTCACCATAGCCGCCAAGATGTTCTATTGAGCCTCATGAGTTACACCGAGTCACCAAGTAGTCACCCAGACCTATCACTTTCCCTAGGAGATCATGGCGAGTCACCAAAGGTATACTGAAGACACAAGTCATATCGAGCTCCAAAAGATAGTCGGCAAGATATACCGATATCGCCAAGAGGTCTCATAGAGCAACATTAGGTTACATCAAAAGCATACACCTATCGGCAAGACCAAACACCTTCGCTGGGACATTACGCCGAAGCTCCACAAGTCACATAGACTTAAGTGTTCTCATCGGCCAAACAATCGGCTTTCGCCGAGACATCATACTGAGATCCATATGTTTCACCGAAGCCGTCAGCAGTTGCCAAGACATATCATCTTTGCTGAGAGAACATACTGAACTCCAAGACTTACCCCGAAGACTCCAACAGAAAGCACTGTCGGCGAGACTTTATCTTTGGCTAAGACTCTTCACCGAGCTGTCGTGTTACACTGATGACTAACACTTGAACCTTCATCGATGAGACAATTGTATATCGATAAGACTACTTACCGATAGACTATACGCTATGCTGAAGATCGTAAAGTGAAACAACCTGTCGGCAAGACATTAGCTTTCCCTAAGAGTTCTTAGTGAACCCTTAGTGCTACTTTGAAGATTCCAAGTGTGTTCCCGTCGGCAAGACTTCCACGTCACTGAGAGCTCATAGCAAACAACCAAGACTCTCCCCGACTCTCGATTAAATGGCTTGTCGGCTAGAGATCTCCTGAGCACTATGAGGTCATAATGAATACACCTTGTCACATCGATAGCTTCAGAGTTTAACCTTTCGGTAAGATAGAAGCTAGGTCACAGCGACCTGTTCAAAACAGAATGTATAAGGCTGCTAGTCGGCCAAATAATGAAGATGTCACACCGACTTGGCTCTAATGGAGGTTCAGCCTATATTTTTTGAGGCACATATTCCAACAATCTCCCACTTGATGAAGATCATATAGGCACCTCCAGAGCACAACATAATTTACTGAAAATCATGGGCACTAAGGCCCATTGAACTGGCACACCACCTGAACTTGTCTATGCTCACTGTCCTCGTCAATGAATCTACAACATTCTCCAGAGTATCAACCTTTTTCAAACTGACTTTTCCATCCTCCACCATATCTTGTACAAAGTGATACTGTACATAATATGTTTCGTCTTGGCATAGAAAGTAGGGTTCTTTGCGAGACAAATTGCACTCTGACTGTCATAGAAAATAGTTATTTCCCCTACATCAAAGCCAATGTTAGAACAAAAAAAATTCAACCATATAGCTTCTTTACAAGCATAAGTAGCTGCCATGTATTTAGCCTTCGTAGTGGACAAAGCAACTATAGCCTACCGCTTGCTCATCCAACTCACTGTACCACCATTCAACATGAAAATGTATCCACTGGTGGATCTCCTGCTGCCAATGTCCCCTGCCCAATCAGAATCAACATAACCACGAGTGCTGAAAGTCCTCTATGATTCAACCAAGTTCCCATAGTAACACAAAGCCAAATCTGAAGTTCCCTTCAAATACCTAAACACTCTCTTCACAGCATCCCAATGAGTTCTTCCTAGATTAGCCATAAATCGACTAAGTACTCCCACTACTTGGGCAATATTTGGCCTTGTACAGACCATTGCATACATAAGACTTCCTACTACACTAGCATAGGGTACACTGGTCATGTCCTCCATCTCAGTAGGTGATTTCAGACAATCCTCAACATATAGCTTTGTTCCCTGCATGACTGGAACCACTAGCTATTTGCAATCATTCATGCAAAATCTCTCTAGAACAGTCCTTATATACTTACTCTGACTGGGCCAAAGCTTTCTATTCTTCATGTCCCTAGTAATCTCCATCCCTAGAATATACCTTGCCACACCAAGATCCTTCATTTCAAACTTAGCAAACAACTGAGACTTAAGATCAGAAATTATTAGCTTCCTATTTCCTATGAACAACATATCATCAACATAAAGAGAAATAACAAGAACTCGATCACCTTTAGCTTTATAATAAACACAGTGATCAGATTTTGATCTCACAAATTTGAAATACAATACAAATGTATAAAATTTCTGGTACCACATTCTAGGTGACTGCTTTAACCCATATAGAGACTTCTTTAATTTGCATACTAGTTTTTCTTTACCTTTCTCAACAAAGTGCTCAGGCTAGGACATATAGATTTCTTCTTCAAGATCACCATAAAGAAATTTTGTCTTCACATCCATCTGTTCAACCTCTAAGTCATATGTTGTTGTAAGTGACAAAATAAATCTGATAGATGTCAGCTTTGCTACAGGAGAAAATATTTCCCCATAATCGATTCCCTCTACCTAGGAATAACCTTTTGCAACTAGTCTCACTTTGTACTTTTCTACACTGCCATCCAGACCAATCTTTTTCTTAAATACCTATTTGTAGCCAACAACCTTTTTTCCTTTAGGCAAGGGCATCAGACTCCAGGTTTCATTCTTATCTAATGATGCCATCTCTTCTTCCATGGCTTCCAACCAAGAATCTGAATTAGACATTTTAAATGCCTCTTTCATAGTCCTAGGATCATCAGCACTAGAAATCAAAGCATAGGCACAAGTAGAATCTATCAAAGAGAACCCATACCTATCTGGTTGTTTTCTTTCTCAGGTTGACCACCTCACTTGTTGAGGCTAAGGTTCTTCATCTTTAGAACTTTCTGAACTACTTGAGCTCTCCTCAGTTTCAGGTACATTTTGAATTCTATATTCCTCTTTCTCTGGTGTAGGAGGAATTAATGCTACATCCTTATTATTTTTTGACTTTGTCTCTGACTGCAGATTCAAAGTGGAAGGTTTCACCTCATGAAAGATTACACTTCTGCTGTATACAACCTTCTCTGTATCAGGATTCCAAAGCTTGTATCTTTTTATGACAACACTATAGCCTATAAAAATACATTTGACAGCCTTGTTCTCCAGTTTAGATCTTTTCATATCTGGCACATGAGCATATGCCTCATAGCCAAAAACATGAACATGTCTAAGTGAGGGCTTCTTACCAGACCACACTTCCAAAGGTGTTTTCTCAACAAGAATAGAATTTGGAGAATGATTAATTAGATAACATGCAGTAGATATAGCCTCAGCCCATAGCTTCTCCTCTAAGCCAACACTACTGAGCATACTTCATGCACTCTCCATCACTATCCTATTGAACCTTTCTATAACTCCATTCTACTATGGAGTATAAGGTGTAGTCTTGTGTCTTTTGATTCCATGGTCTTTGCAATATCTTTCAAATTCATCAGAATAGAACTCACCGCCATTATCAGTCCTTAAGCATTTTATTTTTCTACTAGTCTGATTTTCAAAAATATTTTTAAATTCTTTAAACCAACTGAATACTTCTGATTTACTCTTTAGAAAATATACAAAATCTCTTCTTGAATAATCATCAATGAACGGCATGTAGTATCTTGAATTAGACAAAGAAGGAACATTCACTAGACCAAACACATCTGAATGAATATAGTCTAACAAACCAGAAGATTTATGAGGACTGGAATAAAATGAAACACGGTGCTGCTTTACATATATACAATGTTCACAGAATTCAAATTCAAGATTACAATCTTCAAGCCCCTCTACCAGGTTTTTATTCTTCAAGGTTTTTAAACATTTTTCTCCTATGTGGCCTAACCTATGATGCCAAAGCATAGTCCTTTCTATAGGAAGTTTTCTTCCATAGAGTTTACAAAATTAGGGATATTTCCCTCTTTACCTCTATGGGCAACTTTCAGTGACTTTCTAGAGACACTTTTACATTAAATAGCATGTGCATCCAGCTTATACAGGGTACCAATACGAGCACCTCTAGCCAGCGCCATTGAACCTCTAGTCATCTTGCAGTCATTTCCAAAGAACATAACTTGTACTTCAATATCATTCAGCATACTTACAGATAATAGATTTCAAGCTAGACCTGGTATGTGCATAACATTATTGATTCCCTTCACTCTGCCATTGAGGAATTGTATTTTGACTCTTCCATGACTAGCTATCTCCAAAGTTGAATCACTCGCTAAGTACACTTTTTCACCATTGTATTCTTCATACTTCGTGAACCATTCTCTCTGAGATGTCATGTGGAAAGATGCTCCAGAATCAATCAGCTAGAAATCATTTGATGCATGAGTAGCCAAGGCTGCAATGAAGGCGTCACCATCACTACCATTTTTAGAAGAGCCCTTCTTCTTCTTTTTCTCCTCTTTACAATCCTTTCGAACATGACCAGGTTGCCCACAGTTCCAGCACTTCACCTTGGACTTTTTTCCAAAAGACTTTGATCTCCCCTCTGATTTCGATTTTGATTTCTTGTCCCTCTTCTTTCCTTTCTCTTTCGGTCTTCCTGTGATAGCAAGAGCTTCCTTCGCCATCTCAAAAGATTTTCTTCTCATGTCTTTTGACAAAAAAGATGCAACAACATCTTCCATCTTGAAATTGGATGTTGTACTCCCAATAGCCATCACTAGATGATCCCATGAGTCTGGCAAAGAACATAATAGTAGCATACAACGATCCTCTTCTTCAGTCTTCACACCAACATATGTCAATTGAGCAAGTAGCATGTTAAATGCATTCAAATGATTAGCTACAGACCCTCCTTCCGTTCAAATGATCAGCTATAGACCCTCCTTCTTGCATTCTCAAAGAATACAACTTCTTCCTTAGGAATAGTTTATTCACCAAGGACTTCCCATGATAAATAGATGCTAGTCTCTTCCACAAGGAGGAGGCAGTCTTCTCCTCATGCACATTTAGAAGCACTGAGTCTGCCAAACAGATCCTTATCAGCTCCTTAGATTTTCTATCTGCAAGGTCCCAATCTTCTTACTTCATGCCTGTAGGTTTCACTCCAGCCACAACAATCCAAAGATCATGATCAACTAGAAGATCCTCCATCTTGAGTTTCCACAACTCAAAGTTACTGCCATTGAATTTATCTATTTCAATCTTACTAGATGTACTAGCCATCTCAACCTGTAATAACAATTTTCTACAAGACTCCCACTGAATAGAACTGACTTAAAAAACCAAATGTACCCACAAGGATAACATAACTAGCCAGGATCTGATACCACTTGTAAGGAAAATTAGATGCGGAAACAATTCTCCTAACATCAATACCTTAGGAAAGAATGTAGATGTACTTTTAAATTTTACAATTATAGTCCAATTAAGATGCACTGTGAAATAGATAACATAAACAGAGTTTTGACAATCACACAAGAACACCAGATATACGTGGGAAAACCCTTATGAGAGGAAAACCCACCACACCAAGCGAAATCACTTTGTATTACAGTAATTTAGATTACATACAACAGTCAGACTTATTTTACTAGTGTTTGTTTACAACAGCATTCACCATTTACAATATTGCATAGGAACCTTCACAATTACAATCCACATAATAGAATTCATTCACTGATCCAATCACTCAACAATCTGTCGATTCAACCAACCACAATCGAACCCCCAAGCGTCTACAACTACAAACTATATCCATGGTGTTCCCTGGTTGTCAAGCTTCCTCACAAAACTGTCACAATGAACCAACTACTAATGGTTCATATTTGGCTCCTATTTGTCCATGAGATTCCACATAGGATGGTCAAACGGTCAACGTAATTCGCATTGTATTAGCATCTCAGTGAGACACTAACAGTGTCTCGCCAATGCCACATAGCCGTCATACCAATTTTGCCAAGAGTCAGCATAGTCGCCAAGATGTTCTATCGAGCCTCATGAGTTACACTGAGTCACCAAGCATTTTCCCAAACCTATCGCTTTCGCTAGGAGATCATGGCGAGTCACCAAAGGTATACCAAAGACACAAGTCATATCGTGCTCCAAAAGATAGTCGGCAAGACATACCGATATCACCAAGAGGTCTCATAGAGCAACATTAGGTTACACCGAAAGCATACACCTATCGGCAAGAGAAAACACCTTCCTTGAGATGTTACGCTGAAGCTCCACAAGTCACATAGACTCAAGTGTTCTCATCGGCTAGACAATCGGCTTTCACCGAGACATCATACCAGGATCCATATGTTTCACCGAAGCCGTCAGGAGTCACCAAGACATATCATCTTCTTTGAGAGAACATATCAAACTCCAAGACTTACCCTGAATACTCCAACAGAAAGCACTGTCGACGAGACTTTATCTTTCGCTAAGACTCTTTATCGAGCCACCGTGTTACATCGATGACTAACACTTGATCCTTCCTCGGTGAGACAATTGTATATCGGTAAGAATACTTACTGATAGACTATACGCTATGCTGAAGACCATAAACTGAAACAACCTGTTGGCAAGACATTAGCTTTCGCTAAGAGTTCTTAGTGAACCCTTAGTGCTACTCTGAAGATTCCAAGTGTGTTCTCGTCGGCAAGACTTCCACGTCACTGAGAGCTCATAGCGAACAACCAAGACTTTCCCCGACTCCCAATTGAATGGTCTGTCGGCAAGAGATCTCCTGAGCGCTATGAGGTCATAATGAATACACCTTGTCACAGTGATAGCTTCAAAGTGTAACCTTTCGACAAGACAGAAGCTAGGTCACAATGACCTGTTCAAAACAAAATGTATCAAGCTGCTAGTCGACTAGACAATGAAGATGTCACACCGACTTGGCTCTAATGGAGGTTTCAGCCTAGATTGTTTGAGGCACATATTCCAACAAACACTACTCAACCATGAGTACATAGATTCCTATGAAGTTGAAAATATAGGTAGTACTATGAATAAAAATTAATGCATGAGCGACATGTGTACACTACCAAAATGAAGAACATTGTGCTCTACATAAGTACTAGAATCTCAAGATATGATCCATTGAAATAATTTTCCATAAGAGAGATCAAGATAGAAGGTTCATGAGACCTCCCAAAAAGAAGATACCTACACCGCTTCATTGAAAGAAGAATTAGCATAACACTATCATAATCCCCCCTTAATGCTAAGAGAATAAGTATACCAGCTGAAATCATGCACAAAAGTGTGCAAGGACTGTAGAAATGTACAAGAAACTAAAAATAGGGTATGCATCAAGGCACACACATATGCGGCAAGAATCATGAGGGTATGTGTAGGATCATGATGGGCCAAAAAGTGGTGATATGATGGGTATTTGTAGGGTATGTGGCTGATGACTTTTTCTTTACCCAAAATTGATGACACGAAAAGGGTTTTTAAAGGACATTCTCAACTTTCCACCAATATAAATTATTCTTTACTTTCAATTTAATAAATAATTACTATTCATTTTCTATTTGAATTACGACTAAAGTCTGGATTGATAGGCTGATTGAAAAACATCTATAGCTTTGAAATGGTATCACATTTTTTGAATCTAGAACATGTGTCACAATCTATGCTTCACATACTATAGAATTAAAAAAAATGAATTTCATGAAGTTTTGACCAAGTTAAGGTGGTCAGACATACGAGTCTTTATATTTTCTTAAAGTTGTAATAAAAAAATCATAATTAATTATTTACTCAGAAAAAAATATAAAAAAAATGCATCACATTGGGACATGAGTCCTCTACTTATATCTAAAATCTTATAAAATAATATTATCATTTTATTGTGGTTAGGGTGGTCATACATACACCTACTTCTTATTTTTTCCCTGAAATTCAAGTACTACTACATTTAAATTTCAAAATTTCACCTAATAGATTTCTTTTTCTTTAAAATAAACCTAGTAGTTTGAAAACTACATTCAATTTGCTACAAATTCTATTCTTACATATTTTTGAAATAATATAGATAACTTATTCAAATTTTTATGACAAGTTTCCTAACTCTGATTTTTCTAAATTTTTTGACACTTAAGGGCCTATTTTTTCCATGATGATCCTGCACATACCAATGAGGATCCATTGTTGATATGGAAAAGAAAGGAAACACACACCATGTGGAAAGAATCATGAGGATCAAAACTATGATGACTAATCAAGGCTCTACACAACCCTCCATTACACTTTATAATTCAATGTAGGTACAAAAGTTCTCAAATTCTTTCCATATGGAACAAACATTCAATTTTTTGCACCAGATACAATATTTTGATTTTTAATTTTGCTTGTTCCTTATCTCCATGATATCCTAATTCTTATATGGTATCAGAGCATAGGGGGAGATATTTGTAAGCTTGAAGCTAAACTATTGTTGTATTTTTTTTGTTTCATTTCTATATAAGAGTTAATAATCTATATAAAATTTTGAATCGAACCCACCCCTAAGACATCCACACCAGTGACCACATTGCCATTGCTAATTGTCATAAGAAAAATATTCCTTTCTTGAAATATCAGAAAAGTTTTATTTTTGTTTGGTGGGTGTTTAATGTCTACATTTTTGCATCTCTAGTGCATGGAAAGATCTCCATGTATGTTGGAATTTAATCTATGTGGAAAGAATTTTCTACTAGTACAATTTTTGAGACCCATGTTTCCCATAAATTATAGACCTCTGCAACAAGATGGGAATTTTGTTATACAAGAAGTTGTGATGGGGGAGAAGAATGTGTGGAAGCATTCCTCTTTTTAGTCTCCATTACACATCTTAGAAAAAAGTGTCAATACTTGGCACCTATTTCACTCAGTCAACCCTACCTACTCTTTAATTTAGGAATTATTTTCTATGGTTTATTTAATTTGTAAATAGTTTGAATAAGTGTTTGAAGCATTCTTTTGATACTCCCTTAGTAAAAATATTAGTAAGGTGTTGTTCAAATCTATAGAGCTAAAGTTGAATATCTCTCTATGCTCCACTAGTTCTCTTATAAAATTATAATGCATTAGAATATCCTTGCTTCATCTGTGAAAATTTAAGCTCTTCATCAAGGTTATTGAAGATAGATTGTCACAATATATGGTTGTATCATCTTCATGTTCTATGATCACATTTTTCAGGATTCTTCTAATCCAAATAGCTTGATATGTAGCTACATTTGTTGCTATTTATTAAACTTCAATGATGGAGAGTGAAACTATAGGTTACCTCTTGAATGTTGATAAAATGGCTCCTAACCCCATGTGGAACACATATCTTGATTGGTTCTTCCTGTAATGAATAATATATTCATTACTTGTCTAATCATTTTTAGTATAACCAACCAACTCAAACTTGCTAGATTTGGTATATAAGATATCATAACCCTTAGGTGCCACCGACATATCTTGGGATTCTCTTTCCTATTTCCTAATGTTCATTTGTAGGTGTCAGCCATAAAAATACATTTGGCTTCCAACCATGCTGATGGATAAGTTTTATTTCACTTCTATACTATAATTTTCCTTACTCAATTTTAGATGTGTGGCTACTAGTATTGGTACAAGCTTGTTTTTCATCTTTCTAAACCTCTCCAAAATTTGGGTGGCCTACTTAGGTTGAGAAATAAATATTCCATTGTCCATTTGTTGTACTTGTAGAATTAGCCCCATGAGCACTACACTTTTGTTTAACAATTCACCACCACTACCAACTTAATTGACCAAGCATATTCATCTATATTTCAAGTGCTAATTATAAAATTCATTCATTAAAAATGATGATAAAAATTAAATGTTATGACTTATTTTACGCTTGCACTAAATATTACCAATCTCCTAAGGATAGGGTCATTTATGGAGCCAAACTAAATGTTGAAGATTCATGGTGACCCTGCCTACATATCCCCTCAAGGGAATCAAAGGCTATGTAGTTCTCCTACTTGTGTTAGAGGGAATTCACTCTCTCCTCTTGTATGGCATCTCTGATCTCATACTTAAAACCTGACTATTTGTTTAGCGTAAGCTATCACTTAGTCAATTGTAATATAATGATATATTAAATTCTCCATCAAGTGTTGGGTCCTTAACAAAAATTTCCAAGCCTTAGTGTACAAAAATTCATAGTATTCACAAGGGGATATCATACCATAATCTCAAATATCATTGTACAATGACTATCATTAGCAGACCTCTATATACACCACTTGACTAGCTCATACACATCACAAGTTCAAGAATGATTGGATCATACACAGATCACAAGTACAATGGTGATTAGCTAATATGTACATTAGAATCTATCATAATTACATCAGTAACTGGCTCTAACATACATCACAAATACATAGTGACTAGCTCTAGCACATCACACATAAACAATGAATAGCTCTAGCACTTCACACATACATAATGACAAGTTGACTCATCACAATGGTTTACTAATATATGCCCATATTGCATCCTAGATAGAAAAGAATGTTTATGTATTGTACACTACACCATGGGTCCCATCTTTTCCTTTCATCTTTTGTACCATCAGACAACTAGCAACAGGATTTGATGCATTCCATACTACACCATAGGTCTATCCTCAACCCAACAAGGCCAAGTATACAATATGACAACTAGGAAGGTAACTCAATGCATCCCATACTACACCATGGATCTATCCTCTATCCCAATGCATTCCACAAGTAATAAACTTACCATAGCCAATGGATTCTAACTTTAATCTCATATAGGCCACTGACAACATGTCTACCCACCTTGGAAGAAGTAACTTTTGACAAATACCACCTAGTGATGTTACTAATAATTTTAGCTCTCTTCTTCACAATGCTAGGTAGAACTTGGTGTTGGTCACTTCAATGCTTATCAATGATTACCAGTGAACTCCCTTGATATAATGGTTATCCCTAGATTGTCATTATTCACAGGGGTGGGTCCCTACCTATGCAACCATTACCACATCATAATGAAGGTAGCCCATAGCAACCTTCACCTCCATGAACTAGGTGTATGTTGGCTAGTCACTAGTAGTAGCCCAAATATCAATCATTGGAAGAGTCTCATGCCTACCTATCATTTCTCAAACATCTCGAAGGTTCACACTTGGATGGGGTCATACATAACATGAATCACAATCACAATCAACAGATAGATAGTCTTATACATAGATACATACCTCTAGAGATGGAATCAGTTTTCACAACACATAAAAGTTACATGAAACCAACACAATACAAACTTCACCCAACATAAACATATAGTCAAATACTGACTAGAAAGTAGTAAAATTTATTAATTCATTAAAATTACTATTCAAAAGCATATATTATGGGTATGTGCAGGATCATCATGTAAAAAAAAGGTCCTTAAATGCAAAAAAAATCAAAAAAATCAGAGTTAGGAAAATTCACGTAAAAATTTGAATAAGTTATGTATATTATTTCAAAAATATGTAAGAATAGAATCTATAGAAAATTGAATTTGGTTTCTAAACTACTAGGTTTATTTAAAAATAAATAAAATATATTTTGTGAAAATTTGAAATTTCAATGCGTAGTACTTAAATTTCAAGGAAAAAATAAGTAGGTGTGGACCACACACTAACCACAATAAAATGATAATATTTTTTTATAATATTTTAGATATAAGTAGAGGACTCATGTCCCAATGCGATGCATATTTTTCAGTAATTTTTTTCCAAGTAAATAATTAATTATGATTTTTATTTTACAACTTTTAAAAAATATAAAAACTCGTATGTCTAACCACCTTAACTTGGTCAAAACTTCATGAAATTGAATTTTTAATTTTTTAATATTATAGTATGTGAAGCATAGAATGTGACACATGTTTCAGATACAAAAAATGTGATACCGTTTGAAAGCTATAGATGTTTTTTAATCATCCTACGAATTAGGACTTTAGTCATAATTCAAATAGAAAATGAATAATAATTATTTATTAAATTAAAAATAAATCATAATCTATATTGGTGGAAAGATGGGAATCTACTCTAAAAACCCTTTTTGTTTCATCAATTTTGGGTAAAAAAAAAGTTGTCAGCCACATACCCTACACATACCCATCATATCACCACTTTTTGGCCCATCATGATCCTGCACATACCCTTATATAATAATTATAAATTATGGGTTTCCTTAAATTGATCACACCTATTTGGTATCCATTTTAGCATCAAACTAAATCCTTCTAAAGAAAGAAGGTCAATCCAATTAGGAACAACCCTAACCCTTAGAGTTATTCCCTTGAACCCTCCCCCTAATGGTTTGAGGTCACAAAGACATTATTCACCCAAGGATTGCCTATGTATCCACTTCCAAACATATCAAAGTCACATGTAGTTCTACTTACAAGGTTCTTCAAAGTACCTATGCATAGGTTCCAAAAACCCATGGTTTTTTAATGTTTCTATCAAATAAAAACTCTTAGTAGTATTTAGGGAAATCCAAAATAAGAATATAATTTAACAACCCATACAATAACACTTCCCTTTAAGGACATCAAGGTCTTGAAGTAAAAATTACCTATATTATTATTCATAAACCAAGTTGAACATAATTTGGTTTTTCCAATCAAAATAAGGGCTAGGATTATTGCTCAACACAAAATTACCTTGGTTCAGACAAACCAATAGGAAAGTACTTCCATTCTAAATTTACACAATACATTCAATATTGAGGTTCTTATACTCAATGGGTCAATAGATATATTTGAAGGACATTCAATAGTATTTATAATATTGTTTTAAGGTTAATCAATGCATGAACACTTCCTAAGAAAGTTCGAAACACTATATATGTAAGACCAATATATGAAAACATAACCCATTAATAATATTATCAATAGTATTCTTGATATTCAAATTTCCTTTACCCTATTCTACAATCCCATATCTTATAATAGTCTAATTCAAAGATTGGGTAATTTATTTATACTAAATACGAACATGATGATCAATAGTAAGGTATCATGAGATATTACATAGCATGGTTACATTGGGTTTATCTCTTAAACTACTCTCAAGAATATTGTAAAATTAATTTGTATTTTCCTTCTATTTAGCATGCAATCATATTGTGGTTCACCATAGATACAATATCATTCCTTCACTAATGTAATAATTCTAATATCAAGGTTCTAGTAATTTTTTTTTATATTAATGATAGTTTAAGCACAGTTTTACATAGAAGTTGCTTGCTATTACAACAGTTTGGTGTTACACAACTACTACTGTATGTACACCCTTACAACATAAAAACCAAGTATCAAACTTGTTGTATGCTAAATATGGATTACAGGGATTAACTTGTACATAGTTCTATCATATACAATCATAACATTTGCTGCTAGATCAAAAAAAAAGAAAAATACAGAGCTTGATTAACATGTACAGTATTATAAACAGGGTTTTCAATTTCCTGATTTTGATTTGTATGCATTCTTAAAACGCTGGTCTCTGGAACTTTCTCCACTGTAGTAGTTTATCACCTCCTTCCTACTGCCAACAGCTTTGCCAATGAAGCCATTTTGGAATTCCTCTAAATCTTTCATAAACACAGCTAGGCTTGATTGGTCTTGTTGCCAAGGATGCCCAAATTTTACCTCATGTTGATTGATCAAGTTTATCCCATCTTTATGCAGCTTCAAGAATTTTCTCTTTGCAATCTCCATGGTGGCCATTACCCCATTTGAGTGTTGTCCATCCACCATCTTGCTAGAGCTTTCAGCCTCCCCCCTATTATCTCCAGCCACTATCTGTCCACTTTCAACGTCCTCACCCATAGCTTGAGCATCCACTTGAGTTTGACTGCTGAGGTGCCTTCCCCTGAGTCTAGCTTGCACCTCTATTGCCACGTTGAAATCCCTTTAAAACTCATTAAAAGCTTTTAAGAAGATCTCATGCCCACTACTGCCTTCAACCTTGTTGATCCCTCTAGACCCATCTCTGACAAGATTGATGAATTTGGGTAGCAAAACCTCAATGTGCAACGAGACCTACAATGCAACATAAAGAAATGTGAGTCTTTTAGCAGACCCAGTAAGGGATTTCCTAGTGCCTTTGAATATTTCATCGTTCCTAGCTTTCTAGTTATGCCACATAATCTCTGTAGTCAGTAAAATCCAAATTTTTTTACAATTTTTACCCATTTTCTTATCACAGATTAACACATCTTTCCAAACCAACTTATCATTAGTATCCCAAATTTTAAAATTACAATAGAAAACTTTCCACATTTCTTTAGCATAATGACAGTCAAAAAGGATGTGCTTTACTGATTCTGGAGTTTTACAAATATTGCAGATATCAATATCCTCACAAATTATTTTAAAAGGAATTCTTTGAAGTAGGATTTCTTTGGCTCGAGACCACTGCACCAAACATCCGTCAGTATTGTTTGCCAGTCTTTTATATCTAAGTTTACATTCCAGCAACTATTCAAATGTTCAAAAATAGTGTTGACATAGGTCAGGTCTTTATAGATATCCTTTGCTTTCAGCTTGGAGATAAGATTCCCGCCCTTCCAAAAAATATCCCTGGTCAGATCAAGGGCCCTCCTAGAATCTTGGGGGAAGACAACATCCTTATAGGCTTCTATTAAAGTAGAATATGTTCTGAATTTTGAAGTTGGGAGGCTAAATTTTGTCGCTAATCCATACCAGCTCTTTATCTTCCCCTCGACCAAAATGTCTCCAAAGGGTTTAATGCCTTTTTGACACCAATTCTTAGTAGAACAACCCTGTAACAAGGTGAGGGGTTTATGGTTATGAGACACATTCCACCAAATAGAGCTAAAGCATTGACAGTTAACATTGTCCTTAAGGATTATGTCATTAGACTTGAACTGGGCATTGTGTTTGATTAACTCCTAGGCCTTCCAAAGGCTCCTAAAGACCATCGACCCTTTAGGATACATAGAAAATTTACTCATAAGAATGTCACTCAAGGGAAGTTATTTCCAAGCTTTTGCTTGTTTAGGGATAGCCATGATGATGTTATTCCTAACCAGCACCTTTCAGGGCTTGTTACCATCCAAAGCTTTCACAATCCACTTTGCCGCAAGAGATATGCCTTGCAGTCTCAGATCTTTAAGTCCTAGGCCACCTTGCATCTTACCAAGGCAACACTAGTCCCAGCACAAAACATGCTTTTTCCTTTTCCCTTTCCCATCTGACCAAAGGAAACTCCTTATCTTTTTTTGAATCTCGTTAACTTGGTAACTGCAGAAGAACCACATAGAGGTGAAATAAATACTATAGGATGAGAGTATCTTTTGACAGACTTGGAATCTTCCAGCAAGGGAAAGATACTGCTTATTCTAGCTATCAAGCTTTTTTTCAATTTTTCCTTTGATCCAATTCCACATCTCCTTTCAGAGGTTGGGGTTGATAGCAAAGGGGATACCGAGGTATCTCACTTGGAGGTCAGGCCTTCCCCATTGAAAATTAAAGCTCTTGAACCATTCCAGTGGGTCTCTCTCCCACCCAAGAGCAATAGGTTTGCTATTGTTAACTTTAGCCCTAGAGGCCTTGCAGAAAATCTCCATTTTCTTCATTAGAGATTCAATGTTTAGCTTGTCTAACTCTGGGAAAAGAGCAGTATCATCAAAAAATTGAACATTAATCAATTCCTTCTCATCAGGCAGTCTAATGCCCCTAATCCTAGGAGAAATAGAAGACTCCCTCAGCAAATAGAATAGGGAATCTAAAGCTATTACAAAAAGAGCAGGCGCCAGGGGGCATCCCTGCTGAATTGATCTTTCCAGTCTGATTTCCTCAAATAGTGCTACATTTACATCAACATGCGCATTGGCATCCTTGAGTAAGACATCCACCATCTCACAAAACAAGCTTGGGAAACCAAAAGCCTGGAGAATACCTCTTAAAAACTCCCACTCAACTCTATCGTATGCCTTCTCAAAATCTAAAAGAAGCATTGTGACATTTTTTTGAGAATCTTTACCCCATTGCATAGCTTCCCATCTTGTAAGTAGATTTTCAAGAATGTACCTTCCTTTCATGAAGCCTGTTTGAGTACTGTTGATAAATTTGGGAAGAATGTTGGTCAACCTTAGAGCAAGAACCTTGGCCAACACCTTGTATGACACATTAAGGAGAGTTATCGGCCTCTAGCTTTTTATCAGTGTTTTATCCCCCCCTTTGGGAAATAGTTTAATAATCCCTTTATTGATCATATTAACGAAGGTCCCTCTTTCTAGGGCCTCATCATAAACTTGGAGCAGATCTTCATAAACCCAATCAGAAAAGAATTTGTAGAATTCAACAGGTAGGCCATCATGGCCTGGGAATTTATCATTGCACATTGAATCAATGGCTCTGCCGATTTCCTCTTTGCTTATAGCTTCCTAGAGCTTGGTTGAGTCATCTTCAATAATCTTCATAGGAATGAGCTTCCGAATTGTGTCCCTTGCCTTAATGCACTCTATTGAGCCCCCCTCTAAAGTAAAGAGAGCTTTATAGAAGTGTTGAAACTGTTTTAGAATCTTCCCTTGATTAGTGAGCAACCTTTCCCCATCCCAGATCTGGTCAATTTTCTCCTTTATACTCTTCTCTTTAAGGTATTTGAAGAAAAATTTGGAGCCCCTATCACCATAAACCAGCCAATTAAGCTTAGCCCTCACTTTCAGACCATTTACCTTGTGAGTTTGGAATTTCCTTAGACCATCCTTAGCACTTGCCATCCTTTCCCCCAATAGAAAATCATTTGGGGTTTCCTGCAACCTTGTTTCAGAATCTAGGAGGGCTTCTTGCAACTCATTTTCCACCTTTCTTGCATCCAGGGCCCATTTTTTACCAATTGTTTGGAAGAGCTTATGCCAACTGCTGACATTAATGTTCCATCTCTCTATGGTGCTCTCCTCTTTTAAGAGCCACTTATTTACCTCCCTGAGGGATGAAATAGCATCCCTACAGTCTTCATCTTTTAAAAGATTGGTGTTCAAGATGAAAGGCGCAACCTTTCTTTCCTCTTTTAGCCTGCTCTGACAGATCACCAAGTCAACCTTGATAGGATGGTGATCTAAAAGAGTATAAGGATAAACACACACCTTCACCCCCTCTTCATTTGGGATAAAGTTAAAAAAATCCTTATTGGCATATATTTTGTGAAGCCTGCAATAAATTCTGTTATCGCCATTCTAGGCGTTGCACCAGGAGTACCATACACCTTTGCAATCATTCTTACCTTTTTCCATTAGATCAACGAGGTTGAGTTTATATTTCATTCTATGCCAAAAATGCTTTTCATTTCCTTTCCAAGACATATTAATTCCACCCCATTTATCTTCAACCTGCTCCACCATATTGAAGTCCCCTTCGATAATCCAGGGAACCTCTGGTAGGGTGGCAAGCCATTGCCATAAATTTGTCCTATCTCTGTTATCATTGGGAGCATAAACAAAACATATTCTGAAGACCAAGTTATCTTTTTTGATTGTTTCCCAGACCACCCTATTGCAGGGAGAAACACCACTTTCCACTACCAGGGGGCCCAATGGTTTTCCATTAGGATAGCTACTCCTCCCCTACCCCTTTCATGTGAGGTAGTGAAGAAAGTTGCCCCATTCCAAACAAACTTGAGGTTGGTTTCCAGGGTGAAGCCAACCGCCTTAGTTTCTTGTATAAGAAAAAAATATTTCTTTTTAACCAGGTTTAGGAACAACCTGATTATGTATTTACGGTCAGGTGACTCAAGTCCCCTGACGTTCCAGGATACACAGTTAATGCTCATCATCAATTAACATGGTAGAATCCCCTTGGTCACTCCTAAACTGTTCGAAACATTTAGGTAGTTTTTCTTCAATTTCCACCCACTTAGCTGTGGGCAATTGGATGATCAAGCTTATTTTTTTCCTTTTCCTTTTAGCAACAAGTGGGAATTTGTCCAATTTTATAGAGTTCTTGTTCTTCCTTGGCCTCCCAGCGCCTGGTTTTTGTGTAGGTGTTTGCATAGGCTCCCCTTGAGTGACACTCTCAGGATATAAATTCTCCACATCTTCCTTTTGATCGGGGCTTTTATCCCCCTTTTTAATAGGAAGCTCACACATAGAGGAGCTGCTAGGATTTTCTCCCTGCTCCATCTCTGAATCCCCACGACCTGGAGGATTCTTAGGAGTCTGGAAGACATGAGGGCCTGATTCGACCATGGGCTAGGTTACCGCAGTCATAGAATTCTGCCCAACAATGGGCATGCGGGTCTAGCCGGAGGCACCAGATGATCCAACATAGACATCCATTATTTTTGCAATGGTGAAAATGTCAATTGGATTCATGCCCAGTGCAGGGTCACTAGTACCTTCGCCCACATCTGCATGCTCATCATTGTGCGGGTTCTGTCTCTCCAAGCTGAGAGCAAAGAGATTAGGCCCTTGTGTAGTTGTGAGAACAGGGCACAACCTGGGGTTAGAATCTAGATGGAGAAGGTTTTTTTCAATCCTTTGTCTAATTTCTTTTAAAACCAACTGCTGAGCATTTAGTTTTTTAAGAACCTGGGAATCCCCAAACACTTCCTGCCTGGGGGGCCGACAAGGAAGGAATTTGGAGTCAACATGAACACAAGGCTTGAGTAAGTGATCAGAGTCTACACTAACATCTCCCTCCCATTCAAGGGTACTAAAAGAATTAGAGAGAATGACACCTTGGACTTTGCTGGGTGGGGGAGAGTTGGCAAAATCCAAGCCAGCGACCACCTCGCCCTTGTCGGGCATCTCAACAGTAGAGAACGGCCGTTCAATGGCGTTCTCCAAATTAGGGTTAACACCCTCAACATTTTGCACAAGATGTTGGAAAACATCAGCTTCCAACTTAACATGGGAGTCAGGAGCACCCGAGGTAGGTTTTTCATTACTTTTTCCCCCCATTGATCTAGTTTTTTTGCTATGAACCAAGGGGTAGTTCTTTTGAATATTCCCTTCCTTTCTACAAAGGAAACAAGCATTTATTCCTCCTAAAACCTCAAGTGGACAGGAGGTAGTACCAGAATCCTCAACAATTTTGAGATAGTTGGGAATCTCCGTCCCAGGATTGAGGGAAACCAGTGCACGAGCATCCAAATTAGGGATAACCACTTTATTCTCATCTATCCTTAGCACCTTAGCAATTGGCTCAAGGATTTGGGGAAGAATATGCCAGAAGTCAAGGGGAAGGTTTTTAACCATCACCCATCTAGGGGTGGAGAGAGCAAGCACCTCATCCGCAATGGCGGCCGACAACTAAGCAAGGGCACAAAATGTGCATCCTCCAATGGTCCAATAAGGTTTGGCTAAGACCTTACTCTACATAGCATGATTCTTTAATAAAATTACAAACAAGCCCTTCTGCACAAGCCTACAAAAGGTAATTTGCACACCAAATTTATTTAACCAAATATTAGAGAACCAAGAGTCTATAAATTTCCTCACAGGCAGCTTATTAACATCCACTACTGCTAGAAAAATAGCAGTCTTTGAGCCTATTTCTTCCATTACTGATTGTTTCCTTCATACTAGCATTAGGATACAAATGAAAATCCAAAGGCGGTTAAGATATCTCCTTACCTTCCCTGCCATCCTAGCAGCACACTTCCTCAACCGAGAACATAGCGCCCTCTGGAGCAGTGAAGACTTGCTCGGCCACAACCTCACAAAATGATTTTTGCAGATTATGGTGGCTATCCTTACCACCCAGGTTATCAGGGGGGTCGGGGGGTTTCAAACCCCCCTCCATAATAGGAACTTAAAACAAATTAGAGAAGAGAACACAAAACAAGGAAGAATGCAGACTACAATCAAGTGAAGAAAGAAAACACGACACAACTGGAGAGCAGAGAAAATGAAAAAAAACAAAAGCAAAGGGTCCCTTATGAAAGAAAACCTCTGTGGGGGAGGGTACAACCTCCCCCACCACCACAGATACCCTGGCGTGGATCCGAAACCCTAGTTTAGAGCCCTTCGATTCTCAATCAGGTTCTAGTATTTAAAATGTTATGGTCCTGTAAATATTTTTTTATGGTATCAATAAATAATCAAAAGAACCGAGTTTCAACATTAAACATATTTTTAGTAAAGTGTGGTTGTAATGCCACTAAATTAAGTCACCCTTACTCACAATATAATGCAACCAAGAGCCAAGGCTCATATTAGTTATATATGATTCTTGGTTCATATTATATAAGGTTATATTATATCTAAATATTTGACCTATAACTCTTTTCCATCTTGTTTACGTTAACACCCAAGACAAATCTATTCAAATAATAAACCTTTGAATCTAATAAGATCTTGGTTCATTAATTTCTCCCAAACCCAAATTCTTTCACCTATGAAATGTAAGAGTGCATAATTTATCTATTCACAATATACTTAAGTGTGCTTAGGTTGATGAGGTTAGACAAAATCTTGTCTAATTGAATGTGCAACCTTATTCCTCAAGAGGTTACCAAGTTTTTTGGTAAACCTCATGCACATACCCTTTGGGGTTGGAATAATTTCTCTCTCATCTTAAAGGTCACTCAACATTCGGCATCAAGGTTGATGACTTTGTCAAATGGGTTGTTGGTGTGGACATTCCAAGTGATCCTAAGGTTGACACCAATAGGACACTTGCCTACTTTTTTGTACCACATGATGGAACACTTGTCAATCCACATGATATGAGGATTTCCTCTTCCTTGGTTGTTTAGGAAAGCTTACATATTATACATTTCAATTAACCATTTTATCAATCTCTTTGATAATGGTGAATTAGGCTGATCATTTTATGCAAGTGTTATTTTTGTGGAAGCATAAGGGCTTTGCTATTATGAATTTGTTTGGGAATTCCAACTTCAAAAAGGTAGCACATGAGGTTCAACAAATAACTTGGTAACCTCTAGAGGCTTAAAGAGTGCACATTCAATTAGACAAGATGTTGTCTAACCTCATCAACCTAAGTAACCTTAATTATAGTGAATAGATAAATTATTCACTCTAACACCCCCACTTAAGTTTGGGGAGATCACAAAAGTGCAAATAGATAGAAATGGGTCTCGACTACTAGGTCATGTTAGGTACCCATGAGAATGCATTCTCTCACAAATAGAGAAGGAGAAAACCTAGTGAGAAAAAAAATCCTCTCTATAAAGGAGAAAGAGGAGGATTTAAGACCTTCTGAAAAGATGTCCCATAATGAATCATGATGAAAAAATCCTGAAGCATTTATAAGTTGTAAACTTTATCGAAGATTACTTGGTGTCTAGTGGAACCAATGAACCTCCAAGTGATGTAGATAAACATAAGAGATACAAAACACTGCATGAGTGAACATATGAACACTACTTAAACATGAATACATAGATTCCTATGAAGTTGAAAATATAGATAGTACTATGATTAAAAAGTAATGCATGAGTGACATTATACACTACGAAATTAGAAAAATTGTGCTCTAGATGAGTACTTGAATCTCTAGATATGATCCATTGAAACAGTCTTCCATATGAGAGATCAGAATAAAAGGTTCATGAGACATCAAAAAAGAATATTCCTACACTACTTCATTGAAAGAAGCATTATCATAACACTATCATAGTCCCCCCTTAATGCTAAGAGAATAAGAAAACCAATTGAAATCATGCACAAAAGTGTGCAAGGAATGTAGAGATGTACAAGAAACTAAAACAAAGGGTGTGCATCAAGGCACACACATATGAGGCAAGAATACGGGGATCCATTATTGAGATGGAAAAACAAGGAAACACACACCATGTGGCAACAATCATGAGGATCCATAACTATGATGACTAATGAAGGCTCTACACAACCCTCCATTACACTTTATAATTCAGTGTAAGCATAAAATTTCTCAAATTCCCTCCATATGGAACACACATTAAGTTTTTGGCACTTTACACAATATTTTGATTGTTAATTTTTCTTGTTTCTTATCTCCATGATCTCTTAATTCTTAGATGGTATCCGAGCATAGGGGGAGATATTTGCAAGCTTGAAGCTGAACTATTGCTATAATTTTTTCTTTCATTTTTCTCTAATAGTTAATAATATGTAGAAAATTTTGAATCAAATCCACCCCTAAGACATCCACACTAGTGACAAAATTGCCATTACTAACTATCATAAGCAATATATTCCTTGCTTACAATATCAGAAAATTTATTTTTTTGTTTGGTGGGTGTTTAATGTCTACATTTTTGAATCTCTAGTGCATGGAAAGGTCTCCCTATATGTTGTAATTTAATCTATGTGGAAAGAATTTTCTACTAGTGCAATTTTTGAGACCCTTGTTTCCCATAAATTGTAGACCTTTGCAGGATGGTGGGAATTTTGTTTCACAAGAGGTTGTGATGGGGGTGAAGAAGGTGTGGAAACATTAATCTTTTCACTTTCCATTACACAACTGTGCAAGAAAACAACTCCTCATAATTCACATGTGCCTCCAATGAGTATTTAGAATGTTGTATTTTTTTGGCTCATTCAACCCTCTTTTATGATTGACATTAGAGTATAGACTTTTTTGCAAGTAGTGAAGAAATGAATGCATAAGGGGAGCACTCCAAATCTTTTTTTTTTATAGGGGCTCAATCTTCTTAACCACATCCTTCCATGCCTCCTTTTCAAATTTCCCACTACTAAAGAGGGCAGAAAACACTTTGTAATCTTTGATCTGCTTCTAAGAGTAGTGGAGGTTATTTGCATTTGTTTGTCCATTACAAGACCCTTCTCTCCAAATAAATAACTAACACATCTGTTAGTTACTTCAATAGCTCTGCAATAAAATCTGCCCCTTTGAATTGGTCAACCTCAACACTTGGAAAAAAGTCTCAATACTTCACACCTATTTAACTCAGTCAACCCCACTTACTCTTTAATTTAGGCATTATTTTCTATAGTTTATTTAATTTGTAAATAGTTTGGATAATTATGTAACAATGTATTTACGCTCACCATGCTAGTTTGCATTACTTAACCATTGCTTACTAGTCATTAGTTCACTATTTGGTTACAAATCCAAATTTGTGAAGAAGTGGGTAGTTTTTTGTCATAATTTGAGAAGGGGTTTTTTTTTTTGCAATAATTTGGAAATGAGGGGGGAGTCATTTTAATGGGGTGTTTTAATTTTTAGTTTTTATCACTTTTTGATGTTTGTAAGGCATATGTATTATTAAACCACCTCATAAAATATGCTTCAAAGAACTCATAATAGCAATTAAGTATGTAAATGCACTCACATAAAGCTCCACAAAAATTGAATGTGCTCCTTAGGGAGGGAATTTGGGAATTTTAACCTTACACTGAAATATAAAGTGTAATGGGGGGTTGTGTAGAGCCTTGATTAGTCATCATAATGATGGATCCTCATTATTCTTGCCACATGGTGTGTGTTTCCTTTTCTATCACAATAATGGATCCTCATGATTCTTGCCTCATATGTGTGTGCCTTGATGCACACCCCATTTTTTAGTTTCTTATACATATTTTGGACCAAAATTAGGGTCTAAATTCCTTACACACTTTTGTGCCCAATTTCGTTGGGTCTCCTTAAATATCTCTTAGCATTAAGGGGGGATTATTAAAGTGTTATGGTAATTATTTCTTCAGTGAAGTAGTGGAGGAATATTCTATCATGATCGCTCACATGGGGATTATTTTAGTGGATCATATTTTGTAAGATTCTAGTACTTATATAGAGCATAATGATCTATATTTTTGTAGTGTACACATGTCATGCATGCATTACTCCAAAATCATACTACTATCTATATTTTAAACTTCAAAGCCATCTATGTATTCATGGTTTTGTAGTGTTCATATGTTCACTCATTATGTGTTTTGTATCTCTTATCTTGATCTACATTTCATGGAGGTTCATTGATTCCAGTAAACACCGGTTCATCTTTGCCATATTTTGCAACTTTGTCATGCTTCAGTAGTTCTTCATCATGATGTTCCTATCATCATGAGACATATTTTCAAAAGGTCTTAAATCCTTCTCTTTCTCTTTTTGGAGAAGAGTTTTGTTCCAGTTGGGTTTTATCCTTTTTCTCCATTTATGAGAGAATGGATTATACATGGGTGCCTAACCTAGCCTAGTGTCTAAGAACCATTTCTATTGATTTTAACTTTTGTGATGTCCCTAGAAGTATCACTTAAGTGTGGTTTTAGAGTGAATAATTTATCTATTCACTATACCTAAGTGTACTTAGTTGATGATGTTAGACAACATCTTGTCTAATGGTATGTGCAGGATCATGATGGGCCAAAAAGTGGCAATATGATGGGTATGTGTAGGGTACGTGGCTGACGAATTTTTTTTAACCCAAAATTGATGAAATAAAAAGAATTTTTAAAGGAGATTCTCAGCTTTCCACCAATATAAATTATGCTCTACTTTTAATTTAATTAATAATTATTATTCATTTTCTATTTGAATTACAACTAAAGTCACGATTGATAGGCTGATTGAAAAATATCTATAGCTTTCAAATGGTATCACATTTTTTGAATCTAAAACATGTGTCACATTCTATACTTCACATAATCTAGGATTAAAAAAAAATAAAAAATTCATGAAGTTTTGACCAAGTTAAGGTGGTCAGACACATAGGTTTTTATATTTTTAAAAAGTTGTAATAAAAAAATCATAATTAATTAAATTTACTTGGAAAAAAATTACAAAAAAAAATGCATCACATCTGGACATGAGTCCTCTACTTATATCTAAAATCTTATAAAAAAATATTATCATTTTATTGTGGTTAGGGTGGTCAGACAGACACCTACTTCTTATTTTTTCCCTGAAATTTAAGTACTCTGCATTGAAATTTCAAATTTTCACCAAATAGATTTAAAAAAAAAAAAACCTATTAGTTTAGAAACTACATTAAATTTTCTATAGATTCTATTCTTACATATTTTTGAAATAATATTGATAACTTATTTAAATTTTTAGGGCAAGTTTCCTAACTCTGATTTTTCTGAATTTTTTGCCACTTAAGGGCTTGTTTTTTCCATGATGATCCTGCACATACCCCTAACTAAATATGAAACCTTTAGACCCCTAGAGGTTACCAAGCTATTTGTTAAACCTCATGTACATACCTTTTGGGGTTGGAATATTTTCCATCTCATCTCAAAGGCCACTCAACACTTGGCATCAAGGTTGATGACTTTGTCAAATTGGTTGTTGGTTTGCACATTCCATGTGATCCTAAGGTTGACACCTATAGGAAACTTGTCTACTTATTTGTGCCACATGATGGGACACTTATCAATCCAAATGATAGGAGGACTTACTCTTCCTTACTTATTTAAGAAATCTTGTATTATACACTTCAATTAACTCTTTTATCAATCTCTTTGATAATGGTGAATTACGATGATCATTTTGTGTGAGTGTTATTTTTATGGAAGCACAAGGTTTTATTGTTATGATATTCTTTATGAATCCTAACACCAAATAATATAAAATTTATATTTATATATCATTATTTATTTTCTTTTTACAATGAATTTTTTCCTAAAATATGATCTATTAAACCTAGTCAATATCAGCTATACCATAAGAATTTTTACTGAAGTAGTCATTTTCACATTAGTCATTTTGCACTTGAAAGAATCAAGATAAAATATATGCATGAAGTTCAAAATCCTAAATTCCTTATTGCAACCATAATTATTTATTTTAGAGATCATAAGGGTTGGATATAGTTCTTTAATCACTTCCTAAATAGGGACATGGATTAGGTTTTTATATTAAGAGGTTGATATACATCATGTAATCAAATGAAGCCTTTATCCTCAAATTTAAAGTGGGTTACCAAGGGTATCAACTTGCAAAAAAACCATCTCTTTAGAACAATTTGATTCTAGTGTCAATAAGAAAATTATTATTACTTACATTATTATGTGACCATAAGACAAACTCATATTAGGTAATCATGTGATCCAAAGGATTTTCGTCAAATTTTGAAATTCTCCATTTTCTCTCAATTTGGTATCATTAGAAATTCCTCGAGATCCTGACTCCAACGCAACTCGAATGGAGTCAATTGGAGTCCCAGAGAGTTTAAGATATATATGGTCAAACTTCTGGTCAACTCTCAAAACTAGGCTAGAAAAGAAGGAAAAAAATCAAAGTCATCAAAACTGGTCAAATTCAGAACCATTGTGAAGTGCTCATCATCATGACTCCAACAGAGTTCGTTCCATGGAAAACAGAGTCTGTATGGTGAAGTTATGGAAGGTCGAAGATTGGGTCAACTCGATGACATCAACGCCTAGTCAACCCAATGGCCAATCAGCCCTTAACATATGGCATTACCTCATCCCTCCATGTGGAAAAAATTATTTTGGAAAAAAAATTTAAAAATCAAATTAAAAAAATATATATTTTAAAAGATATTCAAGATGGGCCCCACCCATCCATGGGGGGCGGCCCACATTAAGTGGGGCACCACCCATGGTATGGGGGGCTACCCACTTTTGAAGGGGAACGCATCCCCCTCTTTTAGGGGAAAGGATAAAGGGAGGGGAGTGTGGTGGAACCACCCCCCCCCCCTATAAAATACCTATAAATCCTCTTTAAACTTAGACTTATTTTTTCTATTTCAAGCCTAAAAATTAGGCCATTTTTATGATTTGAAACCATAAAAATACTAAACCCCTTTTCTACGAGAATATTAGGAATTTTATTCCTAAATTAAGGAGCCTATTCAAACTACATAAAAAAAATCCCAAATTAATAGGGAATAAATCCCTTTGTAACCATTCAAATGGAAAAAGAAATTATCTTGAGGGGATACTATCCTTCCAGGAATCATAAGAAGGGGATATTATTGGAATTTTCTCTATGTAAGGGACATTGGGTAGTTAATTGGTTTTACACCAATTTTGGAAAAAAATGTAATATAAAAAGGGGTAGAATGGAGGGTGTGAGGTCAAGTAATTTTGGAAGAATTTTGCAAGTGTGAGAGATTGTTTTCCTTGGAGAAATTATTGTATTTTTGTGCTTTTGGAGAAGCTTGTTTCCACGCACTTTGGAACTGCATTTGTAGATTTCTTTGTAAACCAAGGGGAGGTTCTACCGACGAATGTAACATAATTTCTAGAGGAATAATTGGATCGGTCCACTCAATTGGAGAGGGGCCCAGAGACGTAGTCATTCTGAACAATGAACTTCGTTATCAATTTTGTTTGCACTCTCTTTTTCTCTCTCATTTTGTTCTTTCCTTAATCTCTTTGTAATTTGTTAATTTAAATTCGTTGAGTGTTAATTATTAATTAAGAACTTTTGGTTTGTAATTATTAATGTAAGCATTTGAAGCAACTATCATAGATCCTTAAATCAGATCAAATTTTGGTATCAGAGTTGTGTTTTGATTAGTATTGCAGAACGAATGTTAACACACTCCAAGCTTCAAAGAGGTGAAGGAGAACTTGAAGAATACAATCCTGAGATCAGAAAATGAAGGAGTTTTCCAACAATGGATGAAACTGAAGCTGGGAAAAGAATTGAGCAAGAGCTTGATCATAAGACTTTTTAGCAAGCCTTTCTTGACATGAAGGCTACGGTGGAAGAGTTGTATGCGGAAAAGAAGGAGTGTGAAAAGGGAGGTTCTTCTAAGCGAGAAAAGAAGGAAGATAGAAAGGAAAAAGAAGAGAAAGCTCTAGAAGCTTCATCCCCTCCATCTTCCCCTTCTTCTTCTTCTTCCTCTTCTACTACCGTTTATCCTTTCAAAAGCAAGTCTAAGCCTATTATTAAACTTGATGTAAAATTTGAGTTGCCTAAGTTTTGTGGTGAGTTAAATGACAAAAAGTTAGATGATCGGATCTAGTAGGTAGAATTCTATTGTAGGATTCAAGGCCTAATATAAGATGCTTCTATGATCTAGTTAGCCACTCTCTGGTTGGGAGGTACAACTCTCACCTAGTGGGAGAGTAGGACTCGGGAGGAAATTGCTCGCCATGGTAAGGTCAATACGACCTAGATGGAATTTATTGCTGCCCTTAAAAAAATATATATCCTTTAGGTTATATGCAAGAATTAACCATTAATTTGCAAACCTTTAGGCAAGGTAAGGGTCAGTCTGTCGAAGATTACACTCATGAGTTTAGAACATAGGCTATTGCTTTAAATGTTCCATTGTATACTTAGGATACATTACTCAAGTACATAAGTGGATTGAATTATTACCTAAGACATACTATTCTAATGTTGAGTCCTAATAACTTGGATGAAGTGTCAGTCCAAGCCACTCATTTAGATTCAAGGGGTAAGAACACTTTCAGTGATAATTTCTCAAAGAAACCATCCAAGTCTGAGGGGAAACCTAAGGGTAAAGATAAAGGAAAAGGAAAAAAATAGCCATGGTAAAGAAAGAGGGTGAAAAACCCACCTGTTCTCATTGTAAGAAAGAAGGACATGAAGACTCTAAGTGTTGGAAACTACATCCAAAACTTAGGCCAAAGAGGTACGGTGGAAACAAATGGAAGCAAAAGACAGCTGATGTAACACAACATGATCTTGGATCTGATTCCGGGGACGAAACGAACATAATCACCACTTGGATTCAAGGTAAAGAAAAAGGTATATCTCTTGCATTTGAATCAAGTATTTTTGCAAGTACAAGTAAGCAACCTAAAGTAGATAAGCAGAGGAATGGACTTTTTCATATCCGTGTGATAACTAAACACACTAAGGTTGATACTTTATTTGACACAAGTTCACAAGTTAATCTCATATTTGAAGAAGTTGTTAAAAAGCTAAATCTGACTACAACTCCTCATCCGAAGCCATACCCTTTGGGGTGGGTTTGTAATGATGCACAATTACAAGTCACGAAACAATGTAAGCTTAGTTTTGCAATCACTGCAAACATTAAAGATGAGGTTGTAGTGGATGTTGTACCTTTAGATATTTGCGCACTTGTGTTAGGAAGTCCATATTTGTACGACCGCAAAGCTATATTATTTAGGGAGGAAAACAAGTATCACCTATTTAAGGATGGGATTGAATATATTGTACATGCACACAAAGTCAAAACTAGTCTTGCATTAGTTAATGTTGGTCAGATGAAAAGATTAGTGAACTCTAGTAAAAACTTTGTGTTAATGCTTGTTAAATCCAAAGAAGATGAAAGATCTGAGTTGTTTAAAGGAAGTGATCCTAAACATGAGGATGAATTGGTCAAAGTTGTATTCACTTATGCTAACTTGTTTCAGGAACCAAAAGGACTGCCTCTTAAAAGAGATATTCAACATGAAATTCAATTGTAGCAGGATGCACCACTACTTAATATTGGCATGTACTGTTTGTTTGTCATGCAAAATGAAGAAATCAAAAAACAAGTTCAGGAGCTCATCGACGAAGGAGTGATTCATCCAAGCACATCACCTTGTGGCTCTCTGATGATTTTGGTTCCAAAGAAAGCTGGAACATGGAGGATGTGCATCGACTTCAAGGCACTGAACAAAATCACTATAAAAAATAGGTATCCACTTCCTAGAATTGATGACGTGCTTGATTAGCTTAAACATGTAATTTATTTCTCTAAATTAGATTTGCGAAGTGGTTATCATCAGATTAGAATTGTAGAGGATGATATTTGGAAAAATGCTTTCAAGACAAAACACAGACTTTATGAATGGCTAGTTATGCCCTTCAAGCTTACCAATGCACCTGCTACATTCATGCGAGTCATGAATGACATCTTCCATCTTTACATTGATGATTTTGTTATTGTGTATCTTGATGATATCCTAGTTTTTAGAAATTCTTGGGAAGAAAATGTAAGTCATGTTAAAAAAAAATTTGATGTAATAAGTAAAGAAAAACTCTATGTAAAGATGTCTAAATGCGAGTTTGCAAAGACATATATTGTGTACTTAGGTTATATTGTAGGGAATGGTCAATTAAAATTTGACCCTGTGAAGGTCAAAGCAATTATAAATTGGCCTAAGCCAAGTACTGTAACTGAAGTCAGGATTTTTTTGGGTGTTGTCCAGTACTGGAGGAAGTTTATTGCAAAATTCTCCCTTATCGCATCACCGTTGCATGCATTAACAAGTAAAAAGATATTTTTTTAGTGGGGAGGACCACAATAGAAGGCCTTTGACACATTGAAGGAAAAGTTAAGCATTGCACCAGTCTTGGCTCTACCAGATTTGCACCAACCATTTGAGATGAAAATAGATGTGAGTGGATTCGCCATGGGAGCAGTATTGACACAAGGAGGTAAGCCGATTTGTTACCACTCTAAAAAAATTTCTACCACAGTAATTAATTATCTAACTTATGATAAAGAAATTTATGCTTTAGTATAGAGTGTTAATAAATGGAAACATTATATAATGGGAAAGGAAATAGTAATCAATACCGATCATCAGCCATTGCAATATCTGCATTCACAAACAAAGCTGCAACAAAGTAGGAATTTTTGATGGATAGGATTTTTACAATAGTTTCACTTAGTCATTAAGTATAAGAAAGGATCCCATAACAAAGTAGCAGATATTCTTTCTAGACCTCTAGTTTCTAATGCTTCGATAATCCTTAAAAATAGTTCTATGATGCATGCAAGTTTTGAAGAACAATATGCTATTGATGAAAATTTTAAGGATATCTATGCAGCTCTAATCCAAGGCAAACAAGTAGAAGAAAAGGATTACTATGTGCATGACAAACTCTTGTATCACTTAGGAAAATTATGCATTCCAAAGAATGAACAAGCAAATGTAATCAGAGAGGCACACACATCGCTAATTGTAGGAAATTTTGGGGTTAGTAAAACTTTGGCACAGCTATTGCTATTGGCCTCAAATGTAGGAAATTATAACAAAATATATTAAGGGGTGTGTCATGTGTGCAACTAGAAAACCAAGTAATAGGAAATTGGGGTTGTACACACTTTTACCTGTACTATCCCGACCATGGGAAAGTGTATCTATGGATTTTGTTGGGGTGATACCTATGTCTAGGAAAGGGCATGACTACTTGTATGTAGTAGTTGATCGGTTCAACAAGATGTGTATTGTTATGCCATGTAAAAATCAAGTTAGTGCCAAACTAACAGCTCATATGTATTTTAATTTTTTAAGGGTTCACTTTGGGCTACCCACTTCCATTGTATCATATTGAGATTCTTGATTCCTTAGGGAGTTTTGGTCAGTCTTATGGGGACTTATGGATACTAAATTGAATAAGAGTACAACCTTCCATCTGCAGATCGATGGAAATATAGTAGTCAACAAAACAGTCATGCATCTACTCAGAGGATATTGTAGCAAACATCCTAAGTTGTGGGATGAAAGTCTTCATTATTTGTAGCATGCCTACAACCATGCAACCCATTCTTCTACAAAGAGGTCTTCTTTTGAGACTTTCTTTGGTTACTTTCCAAAGACACCAATGGACTTTTCTTTTGGAACAAATTATGTTGAAGATGGATGCCATGATGCAGAAAGGGCTTTAAAGTTCATCCAGAAGGTCCAAGCAGTTCATTAGGCCATAGAAGAACAATTGGAAAAGAGTTAATTAAAGTACAAGGTTCGTCATGACAAGCATTGCAGCGATCATCATTTCCAAGTTGGAGACAAATTTTGGTTACACATAAGTAATGAATGAATGCAAGGTGAAGGAAGGAAGCTCAAGCTAATCAGATATGGTCCATTAAATTTTTTGGAAAAGATTGGCACAAATGCCTTCCACCTTAATCTTCCTCCATACACGCAGATTTACTCAGTAGTCAATGTTGAGAACTTGAAGTTGTACAAACCCCCCATGATACTAAACGAGGAGGCTGAAGTACAAGTTCCATCAGTTGATGACCTTTCACCAGAGTACATGTCAGAGTTGCCTAAAGATGTTATCCTCAATAGGAACACCAAAAATTCATGAAGATGAGCAATTGAATACCTCTGAGTGGGGCTAAAAGGGATGCATCCAAGCAAGGAAAAGTGGATGGAGATTGGTAAAGTGAGAGAAATTTACCCTCACTTACTTTCTGAGTAACCAAATTTTGAATGTCCAAAAGCTCTCTAGTGGGGAGGACTGATCCGAAGGATTTTTGTCAAATTTTGAAATTCTCCATTTTCTCCAGATTTGGTATCATTAGAAAGTGCTCAGGATCTTGACTCCAACGCAACTCGAATGGAGTCAATCAGAGTCCCAAAGCTCAAGACATATATGGTCAAACTTTTGGTCAACTCTTAGAATAGACAAAAAAGGAAAAAGAAATCAAAGTCATCAAAACTAGTCAAAGTCAACACCATTGTGAACTGCTCATCATCACAATTTTGGCAGAGTTCATTTCATGGAAAACGGAGTCCGTATGGAAAAGTTATAGAAGGTCAAAGATTGGGTCAACTCGATGATGTTAGCACCTAGTCAGCCCAATGGCCAATCAGACCTAGACATATGGAATTACCTCATCCCTCCATGTGCAAAAATTATTTTGGAAAACATAATTGAAAATCAAATTAAAGAAAAGTATATAAAACAAAATATATATTTTAAAAGATATTCAAGATGGGCCCCACCCATCCATGGGGAGTGGCCCACATTAAGTGAAGAACCACCCATGGTATGGGGGGCTACCCACTTTTGAAGGGGAACACATCCCCCTCTTTTAGGGGAAAGGATAAAGGGAGGGGAGTGTGGTGGAACCACCACCCCCCCTATAAAATACCTATAAATCCTCTTTAAACTTAGACTTATTTTTTCTATTTCAAGCCTAAAAATTAGGCCATTTTTATGATTTGAAACCATAAAAATACTAAACCCCTTTTCTATGAGAATATTAGCAATATTATTCCTAAATTAAGGAGCCTTTCAAACTACATAAAAGATATCCCCAAATTAATAGGGAATAAATCCCTTTGTAACCATTCAAATGGAAAAAGAAATTATCTTGAGGGGATATTATCCTTCTGGGAATCGTAAGAAGAGGATATTATTGGAATTTTCTCTATGTAAGGGAGATTGGGTAGTTAATTGGTTTTACACCAATTTTGAAAAAAAATGCAATCTAAAAACGGATAGAGTGGAGGGCGTGAGGTCAAGTAATTTTGGAAGAATTTTTCATGTGTGAGAGATTGTTTTCCTCGAGAAATTATTGTATTTCCATGCTTTTGGAGAAGCTTGTTTCCATACACTTTGGAAATGCATTTGTAGATTTCTTTGTAAACCAAGGGGAGGTTCTGCCAACAAATGTAACCGAATTTCTGGAGGAATAATTGTATCAGTCCACACAATTGGAGAGGGGACCGAAGACATAGTCATTCTGAACAACGAACTCCATTATCAATTTTGTTTGCACTCTCTTTTTCTCTCTCATTCTATTCTTTCCTTAATCTCTTTGTAATTTCATTAATTTAAATTCGTTGAGTGATAAGTATTAATTAATCACTTTTGGTTTGTAATTGCTAACATAAGCATTTGAAGCAGTTGTCATAGATTCTTAAATTATGTCATCATGTTCCTTATTTTCCATATTATTACATGCTCTAGTGGAGCAACACTCTTAGTTGCTAGGATTCACAATTTCCAAAGATAAGTAGTGAAACATAGAAAAATATGGTTTCCAAAAATGGATAGGTAATTCAAGAGGATGCGAATAGACCATATCTTTCTATTTTCATTAGGAAATGAGATTCTCACATTGGATTGACTAAAGTCCCTTAAGCGAATAAACCCAATGTTAAAATATTGAGATTTCCTTATGCTTTGAGTATGGAGGTCAAGGTCAAACAACACTTTTGGGGGAAAAACTAAAATAGAAAATAAAATAAAAAAGGAAAGGATCTACTTGGATCTTATAGATTAAGCATAAAACTAAGAGAAACAACAAAGCTTATGGAAGATATTTGAAAGGAGAACAGTATGCGCCTGTCACAAAATGTTGTTTTTGCAAGCTTGTCAAGGACTCATTCACCCATGGTTGAATGGGTCTAGGTCTCTTGTTGTTGAAAAATATAAAACTAAGATTTAAGCCCTGAATCTGCACTTCCTTCCTACACTTTTAAACTTCACTCTTAGATATGAACCTATGAAAAATCTGCAAAACCAAAATTATTGTTTGGTGGTGGATGAGGGTTTTCCTTGGACAAACCCCTAGTTTGGTAATCATTGATCATAAAAACTTGCAGGTCTCTCTGAACAAAATTATTGTAAATTCAACGAGTGGGGGCCTGAATTGTGCCTCATTGAACAACCTCTGAGATTTTTAAAGAAAGATAACTCTTCTTTGTGTTTGAGAAAAGAGGAAAAGAGAAATGAAGGGAAAACCATAAACATGGTGATGTGCCAAAGCTTTTACAAAATTTCAAAATTATAACTGTTTATTGTTTTTGGTGAAATGGACATGAAATGTGACAAACCCTCCATTGTTGGGAAGAGAACATGCAGCAAAGGTTGGAGAAAGCATATTACGGTCATTCAAATCTCCCTATGTGAAGCATCTAATAAGGTCCAATAGGAATGAGAAAACCTAGAGATTAATAGGAATATTTAGATATTCACATGATCCTTTCTCTTTACAACATAATATGAAAATAACATATCCATTACAAAACATGAAGGAGTATGATGAACATGATCCAATTTCTAAAATATAACATTAAACATAAAAGCTAATAGTATGCAAAATAATCATCCTGAATATCTATGTAAGGATTTAACACAGTGCTCACAACATAATTGATATAAGAAAAATAAATTTATGACAAAGGCCATAACATGCAAAATTCCAAAAATTTCTTCTAAATAGATCTAATCTTTATGATAAATTAACTGAAAATAATGGTCAGATACCAATCTGATTAATAGTTTCGACAAATATAACATGCCAAAGAGTGTGAATAGTGGTTTGTAAAAATCCTTTCTATTCTTGGAAATTATATCTCCCCATCCTTTCTAAAAAAATATCTTCTATTGTATATGTCTTCCTCTACTACAAACCCTCATTTTATAGCCAGAAGAAGAAACCAATACCATGAGCAATAGAGAAGAACAACTACTAGGTATCTAAATTTGATAGATGACAATCTAATCTAGGGTCTAATTAGATTGTGACAATCATCACTCATAAAGTTTTAGCTACCTCATTTATGGCTCTAGATATTATAGAAGCTCTGCGAAGATATGTTGTCAGAAAAAAATTAGATCCTAGATTGATCATTAAAACACAATCCAATCATCCATTATGAATGATAATGCCACCCTAGAAGTGCAATCCCAAAAGGAAGAGCTCATCCATGTTGTCCAACAAACTTTTCCCAAAAAGATACATCCACAAACTACATGATCTTCCCAATGAAACGGCTAATGTGCAAAGTTGGCAGACAATTTCAAGATTTGTGAGAACAATTTCAAAGGAAATATCCACTAGTTAGACACGTGTCCTGGTTCAGGCTCGAAAGGAAAATGATATAGAAAATCCATGTAGCCACCACATGGTGCATTGCATGTGTTTATATAAGAGTAATCTTTGTCCTTTAGGTATGGTGCCATCATAAAGTGAAAAAGAAGGGATGAAAACCAAAATTTTTGATGCAAAAATTTGCTCCACAATTTCTGGAAACTCATAGGGGGCTTCACTTGTAAAGGCATGAACCCAGATGTAAAATAATCCTTGGAGTTTGAGGAAAGTAGTATGTTGGGTCTCCCAATCAACATCAGTGGGTAGGATGAGGGTGCATAATTTTTCATATTCCTGATCAAGATCAAGGACTTCCTTGAAAGAAACTCCTCCCCACCTTGATGAAATAACTCCAATGTGATAGTATAGTCAGGAAAAGGGAGAAATTTCCTTCTTGATCTTCTCGACTATAGGGATTGAGCTCAAATTTTGGAGCACTATGGAGTCTTAGATCTTGACCTTGATTGCTTCTATGATATGTTCTATTGTCAATACCCCTCCATCTAGTGAGAATAAGGTGGGTAATTCAGAGAAAATTAGAACTTTGAATTCTTTTTTTATCTCACCGACCTTATCAAACATCAACTAACAAGCTCTTATTTTCAATGCAACTTGGTGGAAGCTGATAAATTAATTTTCCTTCCTCATAACCTCTTTGTAGTTGGAAATCCCAGTGTTATTGAGATCTTCCTCAATCACCATATATATCCTTGAGATCTAGGGGTATGTGCAAGATCATCATGGAAAAAAAAGGCCCTTAAGTGGAGAAAAATTCAAAAAATCCAAAGATAGGCAACTTGATGTAAAAATTTGAATAAGTTATCTATATTATTTCAAAAATATGTAACAATACAATCTATAGAAAATTGAATGTATTTTTTAAACTAATAGGTTTATTTTAAAAAAATTCTATTTGGTGAAAATTTGAAATTTCAATGGAGTAGTACTTAAATTTCAAGGAAAAAAAAGGTGTTTGTTTGACCACCCTAACCAAAATAAAATGATAATATCTTTTTACAATATGTTAGATATAATTAGAGGACTCATGTCTTGATGTGATGCATATATTTTTGTATTTTTTTCCAAGCAAATAATGAATTATGATTTTTTTATTACAACATTTAAAAAATATAAAAACTTGTATGTTTGACCACCTTAACTTGGTCAAAACTTCAAGAAATTCATTTTTTTTTAATCCTATAGTATGCAAAGCATAGAATGTGACACATGTTTCAGATTCAAAACATGTGATACCATTTGAAAGCTATAGATATTTTCAATCAACCTATCAATTACGACTTTAGTCATAAATCAAATAGAAAATGAATAATAATTATTTATTAAATTCAAAGTAAAGCATAATTTATATTGGTGGAAATTTGAGAATCTCCTTTAAAAACATTTTTCACTTCATCAATTTTGGGTTAAAAAAAGTTATAAGCCACATACCCTACACATATCCGTCATATTGCCACTTTTTGGCCCATCATGATCCTGCACATACCCCAAGACTCCTAACTCTTCAACTTGGGGAGTGATTATGTGTATTTGGTTGACTACCAGGCTAACCTTTGCGTTTAACTCCTGTGCATCTATTACAAAGTGTAGAACTAGCTTCAAAGCTGCTATTGCAACTATAATCATCTCCCAATGAGTAGATAATAATTTTTAAGCACTGGGAGGAGTATGGATCCATGTGCCCTAGTTAATTCCTGCTGGAATTGGAATTCCATAGATTTCATGTCTTCCTATAGTTGATTCTTCTCTCAGAAATCATCTAAAATTTTAGAGTGCAACCTCTCTAGCTCCTCATTGAAAATTTGTAGAGCAGATTCAATGCCTTACTTCTCTTGCTTTTTCTTTTGTTTCTACTTGGACCTTCTGAAGATTATCGAACGCCTGAGATTGGAAGTCAGCTAATTCCTTGTGCATGTCTACCTTTTTCTTTTCTATCTCCTGTAACTCCTTTTGTACATCATCATATATACTATTTGTTATTGTTGCTTCATCTTACATTTTAATTTTTCTACCTTGATACAAAGTTGATCCTTTTCACTCTAGTATTCTTCGAGCAACCAATTTGCTTCACCCTATTGACCCTCTACCTATCTTAAGTGGGCCATTTCTAAATATTTTCCTTTGATTTCCACTTGCAGTCTATCCATTATGGCCTTTACGTTTACCAACTCTGCCTCATGATTTTTCAATTTCTTGTCCATCTTCTCATAGTGAACTGTATAGACCACCTTCTGAGTTTCTTTACCCAAGACCACCTTTTCACATAGGATATTTTCACTTAGATTAAGACCCACAACTTGGATTTCATAACCTTCGAATGAAATTTATTTTTTTGGGTTGGATGTCTAGGACCTCATAGCTATGATTAATAGAGTGTTATGCTCTTCATTGAAACAAGTTTCCTACTTCTTGGTTGTTGGACTTGTCACGACCTTTCCCTATAACTTCTACTTTATTGCTTGTTAGGCATGCCATGTTACTTGAATGTCTCCAAAGGCTCTATGGAGACTCAATACTCTATGCGGCAAGTGAAACATCAAAGGGAGACTAAAGAGGGTGATGAAAGGAGGGGCCTCCACCATCTAAGGTTATGGACAAGCACAAGGAAATTTTATCATTGAAAAAGGTGGGGTGCCATACATGGCTTGACAGGGAGGGGCACCCATTGGAGTAAAAGGGGAAGTAGGTAGAAAAAGAGGCATATGCCTAGAAGTAGATGGGGACAATGAAACTGGTAGCATGGGTGTATCAGCGTTTACAATGGGTGCCTTTGATAAGGAAATCAAAGAGTCAATTGCAACCAAGGTGAAAGATGCACATTTAGTGCATGAGGTTTCTTCATGGGGATCATTTTCAAATATGGAATAGAGTGTATTAAGGGTGAGGACATCAGAACCCATAGATGGAAGATTTCTTTTTGCAAATGAAGGGGTAGTAACAAATAAAGATTTAGTAGAAGTAAGGATGGTGAGTGCCAGACTTATCTAGATCTTCGAAGCCAAAAATCCTGGTGGAAGTGAGTCTGCCTCTTCTTCTCCTCTATTTGATATGCCTGATCTACCTAAGTCTTGAAATCTTCTTTTCTTTTTAGGGGTTGCACTAGTTGATTCAGATTATCTAGCGACTCATCCTAATGATCCTTGAGCTCTTCGACCTATGGTTTATCTTTTTGGGGACCATAGAGTCCTCTTTCCCTTTGGTAGGGTGCTAGAGGAGGATGTGAATTGTGATTATTTATGTTCTGATTCTTTTCCCCCCCCTTTTCCTACATTGAGAGCTTAAGGTAGACGAACAAAAACTGGCATGTTCTCATGTTCAATCTATTGATCTAATTTAGGATTACTTATTGGATCTAGCCTCAACATCATAGACTTCATCAAAATTCTCATCAGTTGGCTTAACTTCTTCATATAGGGAATTTAGGCATTTGATTTTATACCAATACCTTTATAAATTATCCTTCTTCCTTTTTGGCCCATCTGGGTGTTTTATCAAAACTCTGACACCTTAGGATAGAATTCGAGCCATGGGGGTCATACAAATGGTATAAAGGCTAGGTTGATGTAGAATTCTACCCTCTCCTTGGTCAGGTTCTTCCTCAACTCAAAATACTCCTGCTCTTCATGTTTGATAGTTGGAAGATACCTAATAATATTGTAATTCCATTTATCACAAATAAGGACCAGGCCTAGGTAGGCCAATTTTCTAGTTAGCACATCTTGCTCTTCCCATTTTACAAGCATTATGTGAATTTTGGAAATGGTAAGGGGAAGTGTGTAAAGAACTTTTTTGTGTTTCCCGCAACCATAATATTTGTTGACAATGGTTTCCTGATGGCATGCCTCCAAGGTGAGGGTCCTATCCATTATAAATTGAGGAAGCCTAAAAGGCTCCTCATTAAAATCATAACATTTAATGAAAGAAAAATTTGCTTCAAAAAAATAATCCAGTGGGTTCTACTAGTTTTTCATCCATTTGAAACCTTAAGGGGAAAACATTCCTTGAGGGCATGGAGACAAATCCAAGAGTACCAGTTGCATGAAATATTCAACAAATGAATAATAATCCCTAGTATGTGTAGGATCATCATGGAAAAAATAAGCCCTTAAATGGCGAGAAATTTAGAAAAATCAAAGTTAGGCAACTTGACATAAAAATTTGAATAAGTTATCTATATTATTTCAAAAATATGTAAGAGTACAATCTATAGAAAATTGAATGTAGTTTCTAAACTAATAGGTTTATTTAAAAAAAATCTATTTGGTGAAACTTTGAAATTTCAATGCAGTAGTACTTAAATTTTAGGGAAAAAATAAGAAGTAGGTGTTTGCCTAACCACCCTAACCACAATAAAATGATAATTATTTTTTATAAAATTTTAGATATAAGTAGAGGACTCTTGTCCCGATGTGATTCATATTTTTTGTAATTTTTTTCCAAGTAAATAATTAGTTATGAATTTTTTATTACAACTTTTAAAAAATATTAAAACTTGTATGTCTGACCACATTAACTTAGTCAAAACTTCATGAAATTCATTTTTTTTTTAATCCTATAGTATGTGAAGTATAGAATGTGACACATATTTCATATTCAAAAAATATGATACCGTTTGAAAGCTATAAATGTTTTTCAATAAGCCTATCAATCTGGACTTTGGTCATAATTCAAATAGAAAATGAATAATAATTATTTATTAAATTCAAAGTAAAGCATAATTTATATTGGTGGAAAGCTGATAATCTCCTTTAAAAACCATTTTTTGTTTCATAAATTTTGGGTTAAAAAAAAGTCGTCAGCCACATAAACTACACATACCCATCATATTGCCACTTTTTGGCCCATCATGATCCTGTACATACCCTCCCATGTTTTTGAAAGGGCATGGGTCCAAACTGAAACTAGCTTGTACAAACCCATCGCATCAAACTTATTAAGTGACAAATGACTAGTAAAGAATTCAGGGTTTTGATGTAAAATTAAGTGTACCAAAAAAGAGGAATACATAGACTCAAATTGAGATTTGGGTATGTGCAGGATCATGATGGGCCAAAAAGTGGCAATATGATGGGTATGTGGCTGATGATTTTTTTTTTACCCAAAATTGATGAAACAAGAAGGGTTTTTTAAGGAGATTCTCAAATTTCCACCAATATAAATTATGCTTTACTTTGAATTTAATAAGTAATTATTATTCATTTTCTATTCAAATTACAACTAAAGTCTTGATTGATAGGCTGATTGAAAAAAATCTATAGCTTTCAAACAATATCACATTTTTTGAATCCAAAATATGTCACATTTTGTGCTTCGCATACTATAGGATTAAAAAAAAAATATGAATGTCATGAAGTTTTGACCAAGTTAAGGTGGTCAGACATACGAGTTTTTTATATTTTTTAAAAGTTGTAATAAAAAAATCATAATTAATTATTTACTTGGAAGAAATTACAAAAAAATATGAATAACATTGGGACATGTGTCGTCTACTTATATATAAAATCTTATAAAAAAATATTATCATTTTATTGTGGTTAGGGTGGTCAGACAGACACCTACTTCTTATTTTTTCCTAGAAATTTAAGTACTACTGCATTGAAATTTCAAATTTTCACCAAATAGATATTTTTATTTTTTAAACAAACCTAGTAGTTTAGAAACTACATTCAATTTGGTACAGATTCTATTCTTACATATTTTTGAAATAATATAGATAACTTATTCAAATTTTTACGTCAAGTTGCCTAACTTTGATTTTTTTGAATTTTTTGCCACTGAAGGGCTTGTTTTTTCCATGATGATCTTGTACATACCCATTTATAATCTTTTAATTGTTCTAGCATTCCCTTGGTGATTTCCTCAGCAAAATACAAATTCTTCTAGCTCCTTTCATTCTTGAGCATAAAGGCTAAGCCCATCTAGAAATTGTAGACCTCATCATCACTTTCATGGCCGTAAATAAATTTCTACATTGAGAAAATGGCCTATACATTTGATTTGAACTTTATGTGTTCCAAGGGGAAGATGATCTAATTATTATCTGGCTCCTCATTCATGTCATCCATATATAATTTTAATTTCATGTCCCTTTTTTCCCAAAAATCGTTCATCTTTCTTCGGAAGAATCTCTCGATCTCCCAATTTATAGGGATGCACAACATGTCTCGAATAGTTGTTGCACTAATGATAATCTTTAACTTATTGCCACTAATAACCCTTGTTTCTTGATCTAGATTCTCTATACATGCATCAACTAGCTTTGAGCATGGATGTGTGAGGGGCAATATGAATTGTGGAAAACAATGCAAAAGAGGAGTTGTAAAGCCATGAGTCGACCCATGGGTGAGCATTCTCTATAATGCTTCTTCTCTAAGGATCTTAGGGTTTACATGCATCTTTGGGTTGTAAATATTTTTGTGAAATCCTTGAGCAGCCCATCCTTGACAAGGTCACCTAGTTGTATAGTTTTGGTATGCACAAAGCTTCAGTCCTATTATGTTAGGGAATTAGCATACAAAAATTCTCCAAAGATATTGGTGTATCTGGACCTTGCGAATGAGAGTCCAATGTGTCGACCATAAGATGATGCTTGTGTCATTGTTTTTTTCTTGGAAGGATTTGCATAAACCTCTTTCAAGGTAGTAGTTGCTTGAGAGTTTCAACACTTAGTGAAAATATTTTCTTTTTGGGTGCATTCAATTTTCACACGTACATGCAATAAAGGAATTGTCATTACTGATGACTTGCTAAGTCTTGCCAGCAACGTGATGTGTAGAGTGGGGTCCATACTCCTCAGAAATTCCAAATTCATTGTGAGAATGTATTTATTACATTCCTTATGTCACTCTTTTGATAGATAAGCTTTGAGCAATGGGAAGTGCACATTGAGAAATGGGAAGCATACTTTGAACAGACATTTGCATTTAATTAAGCTAGGTTTATCTTTTTTAAGAAATGTCCTTTCATACAAGTAAGTAGGTTGGTGGTGGTGATGATGATGGACACATGGTGGTAGATTGTACACATTAGCACTTACTCCCAATGCCTAAATTAATTCCTCAAAGCTTGGTTAGAGATCCTTCATACAATTTACCCTTCGCTTCTCATCCCTTTAATACATTTTTTGTTGTTGTCTGACGAGGGATAGGTTTTCTATTCCCCAACTTCCCCAATGCACATTTTTTTATAAATAGAAACATCCACCTCGTGAAAATACTCATTGAGTTAGCATTGAGTTGGTGAGCTCTTTCCATTCCTAGTCTGTAATATTTCTTGCCACCGTTATGACTAGTCTAGGTACCCCAATTTGGTTCTTGAGCTAGAAGATAGATAATTCTTTTGTAGGAGAGGTTAGCAGTGAGAGAATTAAATGCCCGATAGGAAAGAATGACCAACTCATGATTGTGGAATTCAAGTGGGTACTCAAGAAAGACTATGTAAAAGATGAGAACTAGTCACGTTGTAATTAAAAAATAATTTCTAGGTTTGTGGCTTTGTTGTTGGGCTTGGACATTTCCAAGCCTTTGATCAAAGATTTGTGTCATGCCATATTTGATTCAACATACCTCAATAGGCTAGGCAAGGTCACTCAAGTGGTTTTTCCCCACATTGGCATTCCGTCCACCATGAATATTCAGAGGCACGTTGATTATACAAAAGTGATGCCCAGGCTTCCCTTTCTTATAGACTTTTGAACCATGGAATTGGAGTGGCATCAACTACTTTCTTGACCCACGATGTCCTCTTTCCTAAGGACATACAATGTGGAGTGTTTCTCTAGAGTCGATTGGAAAAACCACTTTGAATTCTTGGTCTACAGTCCTGGTGCCGAGGATTGAGATCCATTACATGCCTGCATTCCCCATGTGTTGATAACCTCTTTACTACCCTATTGATGAAACTCAGAGAAATTTTTTTTTTGGACTATTGCAATCAATGGAGGCTGAAATTCTTCTGCCATTTTTATACTGCCTCCTCTTTTTGTTTCTTTGAAATTGTCTTCTTGGGTTTTTTGAAAGAAAGCTTTTGTCAGAGCCCATAGGCTCGAAATCTTGTACCATCTTGTAAATATTTCTTGATGAATATAAGATATAGTGCTTTATGCTATTTCATGTTCATTCTCATGGCTTTATTCACAAAAAAACATATTTTACAAAAAAAATACATTTTTAAATGAATACCATTTACTGGTATATCCAAAACACCACCATTCATATCCTCCAGCTTGTACGCAATTTTTTCCTTGCATGTATGGATGTGGAAGGGACCCTTCCATAGTGAATCAAACTTTGCATGGTACCTTGGTTTTGCGGCTCATTTATCATATTTTAGCACAAGACCCCCCTCCTTAAAATCTGGGTTGGAGGCCTTTTTATCAAACCAACGCTTCACCACCTATTGGTGCCCAATCATGGCATCAAATTCCTTCTCTCTTTTATCCTTTAGGCTTAAAATTTCCACCATTCTTACGTCCATTTTGTTGTCCTTCTCAACTTCCAAAGCTTTTAACAGTTGTAGTACTAGGATTTCTATAGAAATGGGTAGGACTGCCTCTTTTCCAAACACTAATTCATAAGGGAAGGTTTTTAAGGATATTCTTAGGCATAATTTTGTCAACCCGTAAGGCCACTCATAGATTCTTGTGCCATTCCTTTTGATATTTAGATATGATGTGCTTTATCAACCTAATCAAGTTCTTGTTAGTTAATTTTGCTAACCCGTTTCCCTATGGGTAGTAGTTGGATTAATTCTTGAGGTAGACCCTATGCTTGAGAGAAAAGTATGACATCCTAGATCCTACGAAGGCTTGTGCATTATTGGAAATGATGTTTTTGAGTGAATTGAACCTTGCTACCAATTATTCAAGAAAATTGACAATTTTAGTTTCTGTAGCATTCTCTAGGGGAATGGCCTATGTCCATCTTGTGAAGTATTTGGTTGCCATAATTATCCATTTGTGCTTGGTGCTAGATATGGAATTGATCATCTTGATAAAATATAAACTGCATTGTGCAAAGGGCTCCTCAATCTCAATCGGGCTTAATGGCATACTGGATTTCTTTCACTCGCCAACAAAATATTGGTATTAAGTACATTTTTCCACTAGATGATGGGACTCAAAGAACATTGAAGGCCAATAATAGTATTCCTGTATTATTTTCAAGGTTGTATTTTTGGTAGAAACGTGTCCATCCTTGAGATTTCCATGTAACTCATTTAGATTAATCCTTTCGGCCTATGGCTTGTCCACGGAATGGAGGAGGAATCCATCGTAGTTTCTTTCCAAATAAATCTACTCTATCAACACATATTCGACGCCTTGTAGTCAGTAGTAGCATCATTTATGAGGCAGGTTATTAGTCAAGTATTGCCTATTCTACATAAATTGCATCTGATTAGCCACCGACAACTCATCAGATTCAAAATGGTGCATATAGACCTGATTAGTCTCTTTTTCTGCCTGAGGGCTTAATTCCTATGTGAGATATTCACAAAGAGCTCTTCCTTGGACCAGCTTGTTCAGTTGGATATCTACATCGTATTATAGGATCTTGGTGATCTAGTTGGCCCTCATTTTAGTTATGTCACCCTTGGTGATGTATTCTCTAATGTTGGGATGAACGATAAGGATGCTAATTTTATTGGTCGATACCAGGTGTCAAATTTTTTTTAGGATTTTGATGATTTAGCAAAGCCCTATTTTTCCATGAAGGTATATCTAGTTTCATATCCCTTGAGAGTCATAGAATGAAATGCAATGGGATGTTCTCTGCTTTCCTCCTCATCCTTTTGAGTGAGTACTGAAGCTATGTTGTACCGGTGTCTATAGATGTAGAGTAGGAAATCCTTAGAGAAGCCTGAGTTAGCTAACACTAGAGCTATAGATATGGTTTCCTTAATCTACTCAAAAGAAATATTACATGTGGGAGTTCATCTAAATGTTAAGCCCTTTTTTAACATTGTGATAGTTCTCACGATGCCCATGAAATCCAAAATAAATCAGTCAGAAGTTATTTTTTCCTAGAAAGGATTGTAGCCCATTATTTTTTACTAGAAATAGTAATCCCATTATAGCTTTTACCCTTTTGGGGTCTATGGCTATTCCTTCCTTTGATACCACAAAGCCAAGTAGTTTGCCTTCTTGTGGTATGCCAAAAATACATTTTTTGGATTTAAGGAAATACCGAATTGTTGAAACTTCTCGAAGACCATTTCTAGATGATCAAAATGATCATCTTTTGATTTGGAGAAAATGGTTAGGTAATCCAGATATATTAGAATGATTTTATTGATCAATCCTTTGAATGTGATTACCATAACTCATTGAAAAGTGGTACTCACATTGGAGAGTTTGAAGGGAATCTTTGCATATATGAACACCCCCCACTTGGTGGTGAACGAAATTTTGTGTTGGTCTTCCTCCTTCACATAAACTTGGTTATACCCCCAAAAAACATCAAGTAGTAAGAACATATCTAATCTAGCCATGGTCTACAAATTTGTGACATTAAGGGAAAAGGGTGGTGATATTTCAACGAGGCCTTTTTCAAATCATGAAAGTCTACACAAAACTATGTCACCATTTTTCTTTTAGACTCAGCCCAGATTGGATGCCCAAGTGGAATGCTTGATCGGGTATATGATCCTTGAATCAACCAAGTTCATGAGCTCTTGCACCATGAACACCTCCACCTTCAGATTAACTAGCCTTTGTTTCTATCAGATAGGTTTTGAGCCTTCAGCTAAGTCGATAGTATGTTAAATGATTGTGGGATCATATTCTTTGAGTTTTTTGTAGGTCCATGCTACGACCATATCATACTTAGTACATAAGCCTTTCAATCTTTCCTTGTTTTCCTATAGGACGTTCCTTCCAACTTCCAGCTTTAGACCTCCTCCAACATCGAGGTCTTCATAGTCTCCTTTGTCGATGGTGAATCTTTGTTTACTATTTCTTGCATCTTGGTAGTTGAAGAGATTTTAGAGATAAATAAAGCTTCATGGGAGATTATTGTTGTAAGAGAGGGGGACCACCACGTGAAAGGTCCTAGGTCATGGAGGGCCAATATGCAGAAGGAAGCCCTAACTTACCTTAGCTAGACGGGGTGTTAGGATATGAGGATGAGAATGACGAGGACTATAAAGTCCTACAACCACTCTACAATCTCAAGATTCTAAATGAGGCTAGGAAAGCTAGTTTTCAAGCTCAACATTGTATCTCAAATAGCTCTCTATCTGAGGATGACAGCATGGTTTTAAGACGACAGTGCGACGCGCTAGCGTCTCTCAGGTGTGTTGGTGTCTGTAGGACCAAAGGACCAAAAGTACAACATGAACTATCAAAAAACAAGCTACCAGCCTAGCTAATGACTTTTAAAAGAGAGAAAAAAAACTATGAAATATGAAAATTACAATCAAAGGTGATAAAGATGATTTCATAGAAGAGTCTATTCGCTAGCTAGCTCCTCAAAAGCACGTACTCCTACACACAGAAAGAGGAAAATATTGGGTGGCTGTAAAGGGTCCTGCCTCAGTCAGACCCCCGTTTAGGTGTTTCCACCTCCATGGATAGCCAAAAAAGTGAGATAAAGAAAAAAAAAGTAGTGAAGAGCATTAAAGCACTACAAAAAAGTAAATTTGCTAACTCAACCAAGGGATAGAGGAGAGGAAAGGGAAGCTTACCACCTCCACCAAGAGCACTCAAGGCTACTTGGGGGAGAAAATGAGAGTACTCGAGCCTCTACTGTAATGGTGTTTCATTCCCAACTTGCTCTACTAAAGTGATGGAGTGTTGTGTTTGCTGCAATGGAGTGCAATAATGTTGCTTGAAAGCTTGAGAGTGAGTGCAAGAGTGTGGGAATGGATGCTTGAAGTATGTAGAAGATTGCTTGAATGCTTAGAGGATTGAAATGCTTGTTCAAAGAATGTCTACACATCGCACAAGCATCCCTAACAAAAATGCCTCCACTGATGCTCAGAATAGGCACCAAGTGGGATGCAAGCAATGGGCTTAGGTGGAATTAAACCTTAGAACTTGGTTTTCTAAAGTGGATAAAGGAAAAAATGCAATTTTCTCATGTGGTACAAAATCACTCTTATACACTTTTCCCCCACTTTAACGAGCACAAGTGATGATGAATGCTCAATAAAGTAGATCAAGGAAGGAGTAAGGTTAGAGATGTATACCTGAACCGTCGAGGAACCAAAACACAATCTGGCATACATAAAGGTGTAGGGAAAGAAAAGGACTTCATAGCTACTTAGAACTATGAAGTTGAAGAAAGAAAGTGCCTTATAGGTTCTTGGTCCTACAAAGAAGGTTTTTGTCCCCCAAAAACTCTACCATGAAGGATACCAAGGAAGTTCCCTATATGCTCTCAGTCCTGAAGGGAAGGTGTCCCCCAAAAACTCTAGCATGGAGGATACCCCGTGAAGAAATCACCTTATAGGTTCTCAGTCCTACAAGGAAGGTGTCCCCCAAAAACTCTAGCATGGAGGAAACCCAAAGGATGCTCCCTATAGGCTCTCAGTCTTGCATGGAGGTATCCCTCAAAAAATATAACATGGAGGAAACCTAAGAAAGCGGACTCCATAGAGTGAGGAAGTGGCCATGTAGGCAAGTAAGTGGATAGTCATGTGGACCATTGTTGATTAGGAAGTCTTTCAAAGGGCTCCCTTGGGAACCCTTCAAAAGAAGAGGGGTCCACTAAAGGGATGGAATTTTTGAAAAGCAAGGTCTAGTTAAGCTACACCCAAGCTAGATGCGAATGATTTCACTCAATATTAGATCTTTCAAATGGGGTCCCTTGGAAACCCACCATGAAAAAGGAAGTCCACTCAAGGGATGCATGATTCAAAAGAAGATGTTTTCTTTCTTAGGGTGATCCATCATCAACGAGTCCTTTTGAAAGACGTTCACTTCATTAAGGAATTAGAAAGGAAGAATATGTCCCCATGTGAGGGGAAGGTCAAAGTTGTCCTCACTTCGGATGAAGGTTTCCAAATCCTTTCTTTATGAATCTGTGATGAAGGAAAAATGTTCTGTTAGGGTTCCAAGTTGTGAATTTGATTTTGAAGAAAGGTTTACAAGGATTTTTGAGAAAACTTTAACTGACAACTAATGCATTTTCTAAAAAATGAAATGTTGATGAAAATATTTTTCACACATGAGAGGGACAACTGAAGCAAAGATGATAAATATAAAGAGAATGAAAAAAGAAAGAAGACACAAACAAAGGGAACATAGGTAGCCTGATATTTCAGGAATAGAACTGCTTATAAATATATATAGATATGTGTAGTAATAGTATATAAATGAACTGTCATCAACCCCCTACTATATCAGACCATGTGAAGAATGCACAAGAAGATAAAGCAAAAATAAAAAGTTTGGTCAACATGGAAGGGAAGCCTAAATTCCCCCAAGACTTTCCATCATCCCTAATTTGTCAAAAATCAAGAACAAACATGGAAGAATGATGATACAAATAGAAGAAGGTTTATGACACAAAAAAAATGCCTATATCCAAGCACCAACAAGGGTGACAAGGGTCATCTAGGAACACATATCATGATCACGAGGGAACACATCACAAAACACACACACAAACAAAGGATCAAGAAGAGGCCTCCTCCTAACACCGATAAGCCAAGAGGTCATCTACTTCCCACTCTAGATCATCATACGAGGAAGGAGGATGAGCCTATAGTGGTGGGATGTTAAGAGGAGGAGCATTCAGCTCTCCCACAAGAAGGGCCAAGGAAGAGGGGCCCTCGAGGTCCTCTCCATCGAGCTCTTGTGGAGCTAAGGTGACCAACTTCGCGAAGATCACTGACAAGGTCAAAAATTCATCCAAAGAGTTAAACCTGCACCCCATGAGCACCATGTCTAACCTTAATGGATGAGGTAGGTTGTGCTTGAGATTCACCACTGGTCTCACCGAGTGACTCAAGAGTGGTGACAAACTCAAGAGAAGGCTGGATTGGTTTCATTACTAGGATTGAACAAGTTAACATTGGACCACCTTGAGAAATACGTGGACTCCTCTTACATCCTTCATTGCTAGGATGACCACACTCCACCTTTTTATTTTTTGAAGAGACAAAATCCCCATAGATGAGGCTAGAGGTGCGGAGGAAGAGGAGGAAAGAACCATAGTAGATACAAATGAGGTATTAATCATATCCACGAGATTTGGGAAAGGCTAGATATTTGAAATGGACATCAACAAAGGCAGCTCCACCAAAGGAGCAATGAACACTTGTAGCCCCTTGGGGTTAGATGCATTCAGACTCATAGTAAAAGCCAAAAATGGTGCAGGACTAGGCTGAAGAGAAGCAGAAGGAAGGGAAGAGGGTGACACTATAGGATGCCCTGAAGCAGGGGTGGTCATCTCTTCCTCCTTTCTTTCTGAGTTAGTCTTCTTAGCTAAGAGATCATTTTTTTGATGCTTACACTTGCATGCAAGGAAGTTTATTTGACTCTTGGAGTCAGAGGCCAGAGGCTACGAAGGAACATGAGGCTCCTGCTTAACCATGGGAATGTCCCCTATGGCCATTTTCAATGGAGGAACAATTTCTTGAATGGGAGTAGGAGGAATAGGTTGAGGAGCAGCGGGGGGATCTGTATCAAGAGCATTAGTAGTGGGCCTCTTCCCATTCACTGCTTTTAGAATAGGAGTGGTAGGAGGTCATGGATCAAATTCCCTTCGAGAACCCTTCTTTTTGTCATATAAATAGTACCACAGTCTAGGTATTCATTAGGGGGATCCATGGTCCTAAGCTTGGGCCTACACCAGTGAGGAATCATAAGACTCAATGGGTAGCCATTGGGCTGACTCATCCAGTACTTTTCCCAAGAAGGGGGAGAGGATGAGGTAGTGTGAGGAAAGGCAACCTTCTCTTTTCCTTTATTGGAGGGAGAGGGCACTGGTTTGGACTTCTCCTCTTTCTTCTAAGAAGGGCGAGTGGTTTGCATAGGCTTCTCCTTCTCCTCATGGGAAAAGGAGGCAACCAACTACTGCATCATAGGAAGGGTCAGTTTCGACTCTCCCTCACCCCTAGTCTTATACTTTATATAATTCTTCTAAAGTAAGTCCATTCTTGGAGGAAGTCGACCAACTAGGGAGGTCCAAAAGTGATCCAACAAATATCCACCATGGGACACCATGGGTTGGTACTAGTGTCATTCACTACATGCACAACACCTTCATGGGAAAACTTTAAACACTTGTGAATAACATAGGTGACTCCATTCATGGAAGCTAGCAAAGGGATTCCTAGCTTCATCCTAAATAGATCCAACTCTAGGATAACATCAAAAACCATGTCAATAGGCCTGGGTCCAACTAGGATGGATAATGTTATTTAGTCGTAGGGTTTAAGACTCATAACATCATGCATACAAATGGTGGATTTTGTTTCTTCATATTTTTCCTTTTGTACTGAATTTAGTACTAATGTTTCCTTAGTGACAACATTCACACAGCTCACAAGGTCTAGATATCAAGAATCCTATCACAATGTTACCATTAACATGAGTGGGAATGTAGACAGGTGAGGGTTTATTGTTTAAGATAAAATATTGTGATGTGAATGTAATGTCTGGTGAACTAGGTGCGAGTGGAGCAGTGGAAGTTATTGTGACCATGTTAACATAGGCCCCAGGTTGAGTAGCATAATCATTGGGATCTACAATCATATTAGTAGAGTGTGGCATAAACGGGTCCGTGTATATCTGTAATTCACTATTATCTTTTTCCACTGATTTGTTAGCATTTTGTTTACTCCTATGCCATAGAAAAGTGGCCCATTGTCATTTTCATGGTCTTTTAGGCCTTTCTTCATGATGCTTGGTCTATTTTTCTTTGATTTGTTGATGTAATATGGCTTGAACAAGCACATTTAACTCCTTAAAATTCAAACAATGGTGTCTTGTGAAGGTGTTGTGAATTATTGTAAAACATTTCTACACTTTTCTAGACTCTCTTTTTTTATAATTAACCTAATAATCACCTTTTCATCACTAATCAAGTCCTATTTTGAAGTGTTGTAAAGTCTTGTAACAAGATTTCACACTTTTCTAGGTATAATTTCACTATTTATACCTTTCTTATGCTTTATTTGATACCTCTATGCCCTTATAAGGCTTAATTAAGTGTATTTTTTAATGTAAACCTGACAAACAACATTAAATACAAATTAATTCCCAACACCCACTTTCAAAATTACTTGATGCCAGCCTGTGATGAGGTATAAATGGGTTATTGAGGCACAAGAATGTATAAATAAGTTTTTTTCTCCTCATTTTACATCTCCTACAATCTTTTAACTCATTCAAGCATTCAATTAGCATTTGAGCACTTTGCTTCATATAATCAAGCATTAATCAAGCATTTTGGAGCATCCATTGACATATCTTAAGATTTTCTTCAACAAGGGTTTGGTATGTTGATAGCATTTGCATGTTATTTTTTTATCATTCTCCTTCATTTCATTATTTCATTAAGGTTTTGATTACCAAAGTGGGATTTGACCAAGGAAAATCCCTAGAACCTAACCCTCAACCATTTTTCCCCTTTTGCATGTGTGGTTAAAGACTTGTGTACGTAGATTTGACAAGAATTTAGGTGTTGAAAAGTGGACAAGAAGTCAACAAAGTGTTTCAAGTCAACTACATCCTATTTCAAGCTTGCAGAAGACATTATGTCCATTTTCTGTAGATTTGACTTCGGCAAGCCGACAAGCAGACAACCTCAAATCTAGTGCTACAAAATTGTCCCTTAATTTCTCAGAATTTTGGGAGAGGACTGAGTCACCATTAGTGGTGAATGAGTCCTACCTTAAGGCTATAAATATCATTTTTTTTAGATTCCACATCCCAACACTTAGAAACTAGTACAGTTTTCATTAGAAGCAGGATTGATCCACCATTAGTGGCGAATGAGTCCCACTGGTTATTTTTTGTGATTTCAGAAAACATTCAGAAGATTCTAGATTCTACAATCTCTACCCAAGTGCACTTTGATTCAACCCTTTTCTTTTCTGTTTTGCATTTCTTCATTCATTGTTCATTGTTTGCATATCACATTGTGTTTTCCAACATTGCATAATTCTTAGGTTTTTCATACATAATTAGTCAATTAGTTCATATAACTACACTTAGTTCATTCCATTTAGTTCAAATAACATCATACATTGCATAATTTTAGTGAAACAAGTGTAGATCCCTTTTTGTAGGGTTTATCTCTTTTAGGTGAAACATCCTTAGAGTGCAAGAGTAGTCTATAAGCTCTACCCAAAAATATATGGTGATACTATCCTCAATGTGGTCTTGTATCTCATGACGTAGGTGCATATAGCATTCAATATCATGACCATTAACCCGATGGTACTGACAATAAGTTTTCCCATCATACCAATTAGGGTAAGGTTCCTTAATAGGCTTAAGACTCGACAAATTTATGATTTTATCCTTCAACAACTTTTGCAAGACAGAAGAATAGGATTTTGATAACTTTGTGAACTTTTGGTTATCCTTGAGCCCATTGTTATTAGTAGTGGAAACTAAGTTTGTAATGACCTTACCTTTCCTAGAGATTGATATAATAGACTTCCCCTCAAAACGTGGGCATGAGGAGGATCCCCCAAAATGAACAACCATCTAATGGTACTCTTGTAAGGCTGCACACAAGTGCGCAAAAGAAGGATATTTCATAAGGGTGAACTTCTCTTGCCAAGGAATTTGTAAGTTCCCTATGAATACCTTCTACATGTCAAAATCAGGCAGTTGTTACGAGATTTGTGAAAGGAGGGCTTGGTAGTGCGCTATGAAATTAGTGATTTTTTTGTTATCTCCTTGTTTACATCAGACAAGATCTTAAAATGTCATCTTTAATCTGATTTTTTCTATAAATTTTCTAAGCAACTAATTTACAAGTTTGTTAAATGAGAAAATGGAATTGTTAGGAAAGGAACAGTACCACTGGAGCACTGTATCCTTGAGTGATCAAGGGAATAGTTTAGCCATCAACGCGTCATGATGGATAAAGTATGTGCATAGGGAATTAAAGGCATACACGTGTGTCTATGGGTCTCCTTTACCACCATAATTTTCAAATTTAGGTATCTCCATTCCTTGGGGGAAAGGAGTGTTTAAGATTGAAAGTGATAATGGGTTGCGTCGAAAGAATGGCTAGAAGATAGGCTGAGTAGAGGCTTTAGAAAGACTCACTAACTAGCTTTGCATCTTACCCATATTCTAAAGAAGAGAGTTAAGAATGGGGTAATTAGAAGATAGAGGGCCAGAGGAACCTCCTCCAGAACCACCGCCAAAGCCACCTCCAAAACCGCCACTGGTGTGACCTCTACCAAAACTACTATCGAAGCCACCACCATGACCTCCACCAAAGCCACCTCCACTAGAAACACCTTCACTACCAAATCCACCACCACTACCAAAGCCCCCACCACTCATCCTCCCAAAACCTCCACCACTAGAGGTGATGAGGGGGGGTGAAGCTAAAGCCCATGGGGACCTTGTTTACTTTGATAGTTTCAGGTTGTTTGGAAACATAAGGGATGCTAATATAAGGGACCGCGTCGGCCATGTACATGGAAGTGGGAGGCATCGATACTCCTAACTGTCCTTCACACTCTTCAAAAGTGACTCCTTGTGAAAATCTAGGATTGCTCGAAGGAACACAAACTTTGGTGAGACCGAGGAGGCTAGTTAGAAGCTCTATGCCTATTCGATCTTTACCCACCATATGCTTTAACTTGCTAACAACCGAAGTGGTTCTAGCCATCTTTAGATTTCTTTCCAAGTGATTTTCTAAGTCGCCCAACCCTTTATCGAGGGCAAAGACATACTTTTTAGGGATTTGAATTGCCTCATGATCATCCATTGATGATGGTGTAGGAGACATCGGAGGAGCGGGGATGTGATCAGTCTCATCAACGAATCCCATCTTGTTCCTCAACAACTGCTCCTATGTGACCATGCTAATGGAAAAACTAGAGAAACAACTTGTAGATTTAACCCAATAGAGACCTTCGTCCTTTCCATCGGGAGGTGTCGTATACTTCTCCTAATGATATACCCAGAAGTTGTGGATTGGGTTGTGAGGCTCATAAAACTTCACAACACTCAAGAACACAACAATCAAAAAGTACATGGGAGAGGTCTCAACACCAACAGATGAACATATGTTTGTTCACATCGGGTTTTCCAAAAATGTAAGAGAGGGAGACCACCACGTGCAAGGCCCTAGGTCACGAATGGAAAAGATATGCAAGGATTCCATAACTTATCTCAAATAGATGAGATGTTAGGATATGAGGATGAGAATGATGAGGAATTTAAAGTCCTACAATGACTTTGCAATCCCGTGATTCTAAATGAGACTAGGTGAGCTAGTTTTTGAGTTCAACACTATATCTCAGATAGCTCTCTGTCAAAGGATGAGAGCTTAGTTCTAGGACAATAGTGCAATGTGCTGGAATCTATTAGGTGTGTTAGCATATGTACAAACAGAGGACTGAAAGTACAATGTGAACTATTAGAAAACAAGCTAGCAACCTAGATAATGAATTCCAAAAGAGAAAAACAACACTATGAAATACAAAAAGTATAATCAAAGGTGATAAAAAAAATATACTAGAGCTAGGGTGACAAATATGATTTCATAGAAGAGTCTATTCACTAGCTAGCTCCTCGAAAGCATGTCGTCCTACACACATAAAGAGGAAAATGTTGGGTGGCTATATAGGGTCCTACCTTAGTCAAACCCCTGTTTAGGTGTTTCCAACTCCACGGATAGCCAAGAAAGTGAGATAAAGAAAACAAAGTAGTAAAGAGCACTAAAGCACTACAAAACAATAAATGTGCTAACTCAACAAAGTGATAGAGGAGAGGAAAGGGAAGCTTACCACCTCCACCAAGAGCACTCAAGGCTGCTTGGGGGAGAAAATGAGAGTACTTGATCCTCTGCTGCAATGGTGTTTCATTCCCAAATTTCTCTACCAAAGTGATGGAGTATTATATTTGTTGCAATGGAGTGCAAGAATGCTACTGGAAAGCTTGAGAGTGAGTGCAAGAGTGTGAGAATGGATTCTTGAAGTGTGTAGAAGATTGCTTGAATGCTTAGAGGATTGAAATGCTTGTTCAAGGAATGAATTTGAAGAAGGGGTGGAGAAAAATGACCATATTCAGGTCGGTCAGCTGAAGGAGGCATTACAACTTGACTCGCAATAAGAATTGTAATGCGTCTATAGGTTCAGCCATAGGAATCTCCCAGGGATGCAAGTGCACTACGTAGATGTTTGCATTCCGCATGGCGTCCTCAATAGAAATGCCTCCACCGACACTCAAAATAGGTACCAATTGGGATGCAAGCAACAGGTTTAGGTGGAATTAAACCTTCGAACTTGGTTTTCTAATGTGGATAAAGGAAAAAAGGGGATATGCACATGGGGTACAAATTTACTCCTATTAAATTACTTTTGAATATAATTACCTGATCTTCAGAAATCCTTCTACCTTTGGACCATGAATGATCGAAGTATTTCTTTGAATTTTCTAGAAAGGTGGTGATCTAAGCATCATCCTCAAAAACTTTCTAGTTTCAATGATCATTGTCGGGTATTGATGGTCAGACGATTGTGCATACTTCATGTTGATTTGTGACTGATTCAGTGGTTGGGTCAAGCTATGAGCCAATCAAAGCCATCTGATTTGCCATCAAATTTTGAATTCAAGGGATAGCCTATATGTTAAATACTTTGAAACCTTCAATTAGGTCCCATATTTAGTGCTAGTAAGATCTTATTCTCACATTTTTGGTAGCCACTTGTCTATGAACTTGACTTACAACCAGCTTTGAATCTCCTAAGGCCTATATCCTCTTTATGCCCATCCACTCTGTGAGAGTCAAACTATGGACCAAAGCTTCATATTTCACATCATTATTGAGCATGGGAACTAGAAGTGGAAAGCCTTGAGGTTTTTGACCCAGTTGGAGATGCTAGTCAAACTCCATCTTCAAAACTGATTTTGCATTTGGTGCCATCAAAATATAGTGTCGAGAAACTATCATCACTTGGTTTACTAGATTTCTCCTCTTCCCTTACAAATTTTAGGACCTAACTTGTTCATCATTTAAGATCACATAGGTTCCTAACTTGGTAGCATGGAAGTTTCTGAATGGGTTGGAATCGATGAACTAATTGAGTAGGACCTCCTCTTTAGGGGTCTGATCACTTATATCTTCCTCATCTTCTAAAAACTTTACACAATACGCATCCTTTTTTGAGGAGGTGCGTGTTGCTTCAAAACTTAGTACCACATCTTTTTTTATATGTTTGAGGTGTAAAGGATCATACAATATCTTCATATTTTCTCCATGCTTTTTCCATAATATCAGATGAGACCAATCAAGTGCAAGATATTTCCAAGCTTCACCATGAAGTCTCTTGAAAGACACATTCTGAAAATGGGGGGAATGTCGATTATGACCACTTCTTGTGTGATGGTTTGGTTCAAACATGAGAATAAGGTTAAACAAAGATCCTTGATGTGACTAACACTCGATACTTCTTTATGTCTAATTGCATGTTTCATTTCTCAAGAGGCTCATACTTAAGATTTAGGATTTTGGCCATTTGTTTGGGCATGACCATGGTAATAGCTCCCAAGTCAATCATATTACTGTGCAAAAGCTTCTCTCCCATAATTATAAGTGTTAAAAAGAAAGGCGTAGGATTTGGTTTGCTTAGCTTTTTTACATTTGTATTGTCATTTTTATTCATGTATGCATAACTCTTGGGGGTTGAGGGTCTGATGTAGGCCCTTTTCCTCCATCTTGGTTGTGCGATGGGACTATATCAACCTATGATGACTATTCTTATTTTCTTACTGCCTCTTGGAGCAATATCTTCTACTTCAGTATTGATATAACATCTCACAAACACATGTTAGTGGGTGCATTCTTTAGTTTCTCCACTACATTAAGTGTTTTGACTAGTTGGACCTTAGTTTTGAATGATGGTATTTATTTTACCTTAGGAAGAGGTCGATTCAATTTGGATGGTCTCAGTATTTTTTCATATCCTTCATTGGAAATAGTGGAGCTTGCAACTATTGAGCGGGTCCTATTTGTGAATCTTTTTATACTTGTGGTTGTGATTGTTATGGTTGTAGTCGCTTTGGCTATGATTGTTGCATGCACTCTTCGTTGAGTCTTCTCTTGAATCATATATTGTAATCCAACTATGCTCATGGAGCACTGGTTTTTAGAATATCATTTAGAAATACCGCATCTTTCTCCTCGATCCAAGAGAAAAGCAATTGGTATGGTGAGATATCCAACTTTGTCTCTAAGGACATTCCTTGTGTTTGTGCTATGAAATGATCATTCTCCATTCTAGGAGAATGAAAACACATATTGGCTTCTTTGTTCTACTATCCTTTGTTGAAGATTTTCCCTTAGACAATTATGGGGAATATGACTATCATTACATGGGAATCACAGTGCATTCTCCTCTTCCACTAGGTTGTTTTGACCTAGGATCAAATACTTGTTCGGGTTGTTCTTAATAATCTAAAGCATCATGGTGACTAGGACTATCTAGTTTGTAGATGTCTATTGTTGGTTACCTCCTTTTAGAGCTCCTTGGTAAGCTTTTTACTGATAGGGTGTCCTTTCTGCTTGATAAGTTTGCATGGGAGGATTTAGAGGTGTCGCTTGCTAATGTCAAATATGATGAACCATAGATTTTTGGCACCCTATTCCTTTCTATCACTTCTAGGGGTTTTCACCTAAATGGAGAAAGTAGAGCCAAAATTCTAGGTAGGTTCACTCAAGTTATGCAAGGTATGATGTAATTAAGACTAAAAGAGATGATCTTAATGTAACTAAACTAAGTAATTGATTGATTATGAATGCAAAACCTAAGAAACAAGTGGGTATGTGCAGGATCATGATGGGCCAAAAAGTGGCTATATGATGGGTATTTGTAGGGTATGTGACTGACGATTTTTTTTAACTCAAAATTGATGAAATGAAAAGGGTTTTTAAAGGAGATTCTCAGCTTTCCACCAATATAAATTATGCTTTACTTTGAATTTAAGAAATAATTATTATTCATTTTCTATTTTAATTACGACTAAATTCCTGATTGATAGGTTGATTAAAAAACATCTATAGCTTTCAAACGGTATCACATTTTTTTAATCCAAAACATGCATCACATTCTATGCTTTGCATACTATAGGATTAAAAAAAGAAAAATTGAATTTCATAAATTTTTGACCAAGTTAAGGTGGTTAGACATACAAGTTTTTATATTTTTAAAAAGTTGTAATAAAAAAATCATAATTAATTATTTACTTCGAAAAAAATTACAAAAAAATATGCATCACATCTGGACATGAGTCCTCTACCTATGTCTACAATATTATAAAAAAATATTATCATTTTATTGTGGTTAGGTGGTTAGACAGATACCTACTTCTTATTTTTTACCTAAAATTTAAGTACTACTGCATTGAAATTTGAAATTTTCACCAAATAGATTTTTTTTAAAATAAAATAAACCTAGCAGTTTAGAAACTACATTCAATTTTCTACAAATTTGATTCTTACATATTTTTGAAATAATATAGATAACTTATTCAAATGTTTATGTCAAGTCGCCTAATTCTGATTTTTCTGAATTTTTTGCCACTTAAGGGCCTATTTTTCCATGATGATCCTACACATACCCAAGTGATGATTGAAAACACATTGTGTAATGCAAAAAGACCTAGAAATAAATGAAAAACTAAACATAATTGAACCAAACTAAAAGTGTGCACTTGGAATGTGAATGAAGATTGGAAATAACACTTGAAACTCTATTGATGCTAATTTTCAGGCTTGGTGGGACTCATTTTCCATGCTAGGTGAATTAGTCCTAGTTCTACAAAACTGAGTCAAAACTTGTTTTAGACAAAAGGGTATCTAAAAATGTACAGAAAACTCAAAATTGACCTGGAAATGGGACTCATTTTCCATCCATGGTGATTGAGTCCACTTTTTAATTTCTAAATATTCAATAGTGGAGCTTTCAATCTGCACTTTAGACTTCTCCAGGTGCCCGCTTCTGGAGCTTTGATTTCCAAACTTGAAAGTGAGTTTTTGTTATATTTTGACTTGTTGAATGAGGAGAAGACCTGAACAACTTTTCAATGCAATCTTCAATGATTTCCAAGCCCTCAAGATGTCTAAATCTAGAAATTTACAAGACAAGAGAGATACATGTTGAATGTTAGGGCATGGGGGTTTGCCTTGGTCAAACCACTTTTAGGTCATTAAGCCAAAATGATGAAAGAAAGAAATGAGACATGAAATAATGGAGTTGATTACCATGCCATGATGTTTGATCTTGAAATTCTGTAGAAAAACATGAAGAATTTTCCCTTGAATTTCTGAAAATTGATCTTGAATGACTTGTAATATTAAAACCCTAAGTTGTTTGACTTGAGATGGAAGATTGGTGGATGAATAATGAAGAATGGATATGAAAATGAGATAGGAGATATGATTTTATAGGAAATCCATCTTATTAGCCCAAAAATTAGATCCCTAAGGCCGAGATGGAGTAAAATTAAACTTAAATTTTATATGAAAATGAGATAGGAGATATGATTTTATAGGAAATCCATCTTATTGGTCAATGTTAAAAAATTGAGCCAAATGGGACTCATTCGCCACCCATGGGAAATGGGTCCCACCTATAATGGATTGATTCACCATGCATGGCGAATGGGTCTCATAGGGGCCATTTTGACAGCTAAGGTGCCAGGAGATAAGGAAATAAGGTTTATATTACAACTTTGTTGGTTATTTGATCAATTTAGGCCTCGAGATGCACAATATCAGTTGATAGGGGCCTATTAGTGATTTTGTAAGGAGTAATTAGGGCTTGGTACATAATTCAATGTGAAAGTGTGATTAAATACACTTTACAACATTAAAATTAGGTGCACATAGCCTAGGAGGGCACAAGAACCAATGTGAATGTGAAAGACACATTACAACACTAGTTTAACATTAATTTTAATTCAAAAACCTTCTATATTGATGTGATAATGTTATTAAAAACATTTTATAAAATTCATTAAAAGAAATAAGTTCATTAAGTCTAGAAAAGTGTGAAATAATCTTACAAAACTTTACAACATATTTACAAGACACCGTTAAAAGAATGTTATTCAATATGCAAGGGTCCAAGACCTAGTGGGGATGCATAAAATTCCTCACAACACCTAAATCAAGGCCTCATTAAGTCCAATTTATCATGAGTTAATCCCATGTCAAGCAAAGGGTAATTTTTTCTACGGTGCATATGGATTAACTCATTTACAAAGGACTACATGAGACACTTCTGATGGAGAGCAAGGAGGATTCAATAGCACATCTCAAAAACCTTCAACAATAATTCAAAGCAATCTTTGTATAACACATGCTATTAGGCATTTTATATCACATTGGAAACATAACTATGGTAACCCATAATTTAATGCAATAAAAAATCACTAATAACTTCCACAAAACAAATAATGAAGTGAATCGCTTTGGTGAGATTGAATAAAGCATAGTTATAGAAATTTTCACAAATTTTTATGACGATCCAACTATGGAAATGAAATTTATTGCATTTTTCCCAAAACTACAAACCCTAGGTAGGGTTTAGATCTGCCCTCACCAAAATGGTCATAACTTATTCAAATCTTAATGAAATTTGATGATACTTCAAGAAAATGAAAGTATATTCACATGGAAACAAAATAATATTTTTTTTCAGATCCAAAATATAGACTTTACCATCTGTACCATCACATTTTTCAGACTGTAAATTTTGCACAATATTGTTAGAATAGGTAGTCTCACTAAAATAGTCATATCTTCCACAAAACTTAATAAAATTCAATGAGACTAAAATAATTGGAAACTAGAAATAGAGATTTTTCCATCCATATATTATACTCCATTATTTGAGTCCATACCAGGTAGTACAAAGCACAACTTCAATCTGGAAACAATGTAAAAATCAGAAAATGCACACAAAATTTGATGTTGCCATTCATCAAATTTGAAAAATAATGTCTCCAACCCCCAATTCAAGTTTTTGAGGGTGTATTTATACATTTCCAACCAAAAACAACCATTTTAAACTGCCTTTTGATTAGTTTGTTTACAAAACACCTTAATGACACTTTTTGACAAGTTACTTGACAACTTTCTTGAGCAACTTTTACAATTTTTACAATATCGAACAACTTTAAAAATTATTTGACAAATGAATTAACATATGACTTCCTAAGACTCCAAAACCTATAAAATGGTTTGATAAACCTTATTATAAGACCCAATACACAAAATAGAACAACTATTTACAAATGGCTTCATGGAGGCAAGAAATCAAATAGGTGCTCCTGCACCAACTTCATATCATTGAAATCTGTTCCTAGTGAAGAGGAGTTCGACATGCTAGGTTGTGAGCCTAGGTACACATACATGGATGGTGGTGGCATAGTCAATGTGCTATGGAGCAGTACATAAGTACTGGGAGTTGCTTCCTTGTGGGGTCCACTAGAGATCTCTACAAATATGGGCATCAACAACCATTGTGGAAGCTTTTCGGTGTCAGTTAGACTATTCTCTATGTGCACATTCAAAATGTATGCATTGAGAAAGGTATCTCCTCTCTTGACTATAATAGAACTACAATTTCTAAATTGAAATCCTTTAGATAGAACATGAATTCCATAGTTTTTAGAGGCCTAGATGTCATAGGAATCCTTTTCCATGTTTTTATGAAACTTGGTATTGAAGTTGATCATGACCTCCTACGGGGCTCTCTTGATAGTGATCAATTGTTATAGCAGGGAGGAGCGATCTCCTTTCTCTAGGAAGAGCTCATATAGTTTCTCCCTGAGTTCATCTCAAGAGTAGATAGAATTAGAGTTCAATGATCTATACTAGTTTTGAGCCTTTCCTTTTAAAGATGCAGCCAGTAGTCTGAGGGCCACATTTTATTCCACAATGTTATAGACTCTGCATACCTCTACTATGTCCTAAATATGCTTAGAAGGAGTTTTAAAATCCTCCCTAGTGAACCTTGGAATTTCTTTGAAAGAATTGAAAGGTATAGTATACCATACATCTAGGGGCATGGGTGGAATACTTAGTAGGCTACCATTATTCTAGGTTAAACAATTACTAGGAGTGGGAGCACCTAGGTGAGCCATTGAGAATAGATTCCTATGGATGGGGTACATGAATATTTAGATTTGAAAGGTTCAACCTTCTAAGGGAGTGCATAAACCTCTAGATTATGGGATAGTGCTTATCACTCTATTGCTTTTGATAGGTGATACAATTACCTATAGCTCGTCTTTGCCTAGGGGCCGAAATGGGTAGCTGGGAGTACTGAAAATTTCCTCTAGAAGATGTTCTTATTTGAACTATGGGAATGAGATTTCTTAGAGAATTTCTTCTAGTCCAATTTACAAAATATTTCAGACAATCTCTATTTAGATACTTGTGAAAAACTTCAGGTCCCACCGAGCATGTCAGAAAAAAGAATTGTTGATCATAAAATATTGCACCTCTTCAAACATCCTTATGGGAAATTCAGTGAGTGAGGTACCAAATTGTGCCTCATTGAATGACCTCTAATTTTTTAAAGAAAATCCAACTCTTCTTTGTGTTTGGGAAAATGGGGGAAGAGAAATGCAAGAAAAAGCATAAAGATGATGATGTGCAAAAACTTTTATAACATTTCAAAATCTTAACCATTTCTTCCTTCTGGTGAAATAGACACAAAATTCCATAGACCCTTCATTGTTGCAAAGAGAACGAATGGAAATGTTGGACAAAGGATAGTGTAGTCATTCAAATATCCCCATGGGAAGCATCCATTAAGGTCCAATAGGAATAAAAAAACCTAAAGATTAACAAGAATATTTAGATTTCATAGAATCCTTTCTCTTTACAACATAATATGATTTAATGGCATATCCTTTACAGAAAATGAAAGAGGATGATGAACATGATCCAATTTTTGAAAGATAGCATTAAACATAAAAGATAATAGCATGTAAAATAATCATCCAAAATATCTACATAAGGCTTTAACATAGTGCTCTTAGAATAATTGATGTAAGAAAAATAAATTTATGATAAAGGATATAACATGTACAATTCCAAAAATTTATTCTTAATAGATCTAATCTTTATGATAAATTAACTTAAAAAAAAGGTAAGATTCCAATCCAATTAATAGTATCAAAAAATATAACAGCCAAAGAGTGTTAATAATGCTTAGTAAAAGCCTTCCTATTCTTGGAAATTATATCTCCCTATCCTTTCTAAAACATTATATTCTATTTTATATGTCTCGCTCTATTGCAAACCCTCTTCTAATAGCCAAAAGAAGAAACCAATGCCACAAGTAAGAGGGAAGAACAACTACCAGGTGTTTGAATCTGATAAACCACAATCCAATCTAGGGTCTAATTAGATCATGACAATGTTTGCTCATAATTTTTTAACTGCCTCATTTATGGCTCTAGATATTATAGAAGCTCTACGAAGATATGCTATCAGAAAGTAATCAGATCATAGATAGTTCATTAAAACATAATCTGATTAACCATGAAAAATGATGATGCCACTCCAAAAGTCTAATCTTGAAAGCAAGAGCTCAGCTATGTTGTCAACAAAACTCTGCCCCAAAATAGATACATCCATGTATGACATGATCCACTTGATGAAATGCCTAATGTGGCAAGATGGTGGATGATTTCAATATTTTTGAGAATAGTTTGAGGAAATCCCTACTAGGCAGACACATGTCCCAATTTGTTCCCAAAAGGAAAATGATATAGATAAGTTGTACAACCACCCTGTGGTGCATTGCATGCCTTTATTCAAGAGTAATCTTTATCCTTTGGGTGTGGTGCTATCATAAAGAAGAAAATAAGTAAGGGCCAAAAACCAAAATTTTTGAAGGAAAAATTTGCTCCATATTAATTAAACCTTGATAAAAAGTACAAATCTAAAACATGAAAGTGCGTGTAAGCCTTAATATTAAGTGTGTCTAAGATTACAAGAGCTCAAATGCAAAGAAACCCAACTCAAATGTGTTAGAATAGGATCCCTAAATGAAACAATGAATAATGATGAAGACCTACTTTGGGAGATATCACATCACCCTAATAGATAAAAAATCTAAATAGACCTTCCTTTAGGAAAAAAGTAGAATGACAATAGAATATGTAATCACTTAGGAAACAAGTCATCAGGCTTGGTTGAATGGATTGGTGGATCTCCAAAAACCTAGAATCCATCATGATCATCCATAGGAAGCTATCATCAATCCTTGACAATGCTTGATCTTGTTGAAAAAATGAGCTTGGAGAACTACAAAAACAAATCAAATGTTTCTATAAGACTTCAACTTTAAATGCTTCATTTGATCTCTCCTTGCTCTTGAGTGTAAATCCTTGTGATCTCATGTGAATTTCTCCCTTGTCTAGTGAAAAATGATTGAAAGACTTAGCTTTAGTGACTTCCTTTCTAATTTCCCATCTATTATATCCCAAAAAATGACACTTAGAATTTGAATTTAGGACCTTGAAATGCTACCAAAAACATGTTTAAATTTGAGGCTATAAAATTAAAGTGGACCCATTCACCCATGGGTGAATCGTTGCTAACCTAAAATCTCAAGACCTAAGTTATGTTGAGGCATTAAATTGATTAATATCATTTATTCAATGCAAGTTATATTGTTGGGAAATAATTAAAATAGGCCCTAGGATACATAATAAAGGGTATTAGTGACCCATTAATGAGGTTTAAAAATTCATAAATGCAAGGTCACTAAAATAGGTTCAAACTAAATGTTAAATTTTACCTTCACATAGAAAGGAGTATAATTTTCTACAATATACACAACAACATTAGCCATATTGATCTTATATTGGTGGTTTAATTAGTTTGAAAGTTATGATCCCATAAAATGTAGTGCAATTGAAATACTACATAAAGAACTAGTAAGTAAACTAAAAGGAGTTCAATCTTATGTCATTGACTACCAACTTTCAACATAGAGGATATTTTATTTCAAATATATTGGCCCATGAGTAAACAAATCTCTAATAACTTTTATGAAACTAAGTTATAAGAATCACCACTTAAATTACTTGGAATAAAATAAAAAAAGAGAGAATGGGGATATTAATGTTATCTTGATGACAAAATCCTCTGAAAGTATACTAGATAATTTTTGCCAATGTCAAGAATGGAACATCATGACTCCATTTAGGACAAAACCTTCAATCTTTGGTTTCATAGGTCTTACACCATACAACTATGAATGATGGTATAACTAAGATAGACTATAATGACTTGTCATGATTATACACACCTCCACATACTAGTATTATCATGTATTTCTACTTGGAGTTGTTGAATGAATCCCATGATACCTAGCTATGGGAATATATGGAACTTCTCTTATTGGCAACAATATATTAAAAGCACACTAATAGGGAATTTTGTCATTCAACATTGCATGAATAAAATAGAGGTAGTAAATAGCAAGGGAATGAAAAGGTAGTACCTAATCTTTTTGGTGGGCTAGTACATCTATGATTTCCCTTAAACTGTCACACCCAACTCTTATTCACACCCATAATCTTCGTCAACATTTCTTACCAATATTTTGGGTGACCTTCTTTCTCGTCCTTATCTCCTTACTTATGCCATCCCATTTTACAACTTTAGCTTTCATTCTAAATGATTTTTCTCTACATTGCCTCTCTCAAAAGCCCTGTGTCCCTTTTCTCCTCCTCTTCCACGTAGATTTTGCATTCTCTCTATCTTTCCCTCTCATTCCATGTTCTCTACATAGCTCCTATCAATGTTTTCTATGAATTTGTCTTCCCTTTATTCCTCAAAACTTCTAGAACTTGTTTCCCCTTCATTTTCATAGGATTCCTCCTTTCCATGCCATTTCTCTTGTTGGAAAAACAAGGACAGACAACTGAGAGGGGGGGTGAATCAGTTGTCACAGAATACTTAAAATTTTTAGTCTTAACTTTATCTCAGATTTGATGAAAGAACAATAAAACATAAACAATCAACACATCAAAAACACAAAGAACACCAATAATTTTTTTATGTGGAAACCCTATTCGGGGAAAAACCATGTGGATGTTAGTCCACAATATTATACCCTGTTAAAAGTATAATGAAAAATAATGGGAATGCACATGCATTCAGGCACACTGCCTAGAGCTCACTACTCAAATACAATAGGGCTCACTACCCAAGATTACAAAGCAATTCAGATTAGATCCGCAAGAATGAACTGAGAAAATAGCTTCTACAAAAGCTTCATTACAGTTATAGTTAAGCACAAAAATACTTCTTCACTTATTCACACATTTACACTTTCTCTGGCTCTTCCTCACTTCACAAACACTAACTTCACACAAAAACCCACTCTTATATATCCGCAACTTGGATTTACATCAACCACTTTGTTGGCCAAAAGTATAAAACAAGTTTACAATGTCGACCCAGATTTACAAATAATTTTTTTAAGCGAATCATACACTAATGACTAATATTATGATGCAACTTAAAAAAATAACCTTGAGCATGCCAAACATTCAAATTTAAATCTCCAAGGATCCGCAACACGTTACAACCATCATGTCAGCCAAGAACATGGAAAACCAAACACACACAAGAAAAATATTCAACCACGAGCACAACGATCAACACAAATGTACAACAAGGATAGAGAATGATATAGAAGCATCCACAGGCAACAAGAACTAATAGAGAAGTATTTGCAACAATTCAGATTACCAGAATCACATAAACTTGAATCAGGAGCACTGACAAAAACTACAAAAATACTGTAAAAATAAAACTTCTCATAACATGATCAAATCTTCATGCAGACCTCTGAAACTTACGGTAAATGAACTAGATACTCTAAAAAATAAACCCTTTAGTCCACAACAACTGATCTTCAATGCACTGAGCAAGACACCTTCATGACCTTCACTATTCCACTAGCAACCTGTGACCCTTTCTTTAACAATTTTCTCAATATCCTCAACATATATAGCCTTCAATACAACAGTGCTAATAGTGTTGACCTTAATGATAACCACATATCAACAATACAACAACAACATACAACATTTCTAACTATCCTTCCAAAACAAATCTTAAATGACTAGATATGGGGTCATGGGGGTTTAAAAGTTTTCATAGATGCCATTTTTTCCCATGACCTACCATTTAGATGGCTTAGGAAATTGAGATGCCATGCCCTACAACCTCCTTGTCATACCCAAGCCCATTCCCATTTATTGCAAGTTGTCTCCTACCATGGAACAAAGGAAACTACCTCCATAAATGTTTATTTGACATCTTCTCCCCATCCTTTTTCTTGTCTTGAAAATAATTTGTAAATTACTTTATTACTTTATTTATTCTTTTCATAGCCTGGATCGACAAGGATATGATATTACATCAATACATAAAATATATTTCAATAGATTGAAGTCTATCATCTTAAATTTTCTTTTAATTACTTTTTAAAAATCAATGTAAAAGTAAGTATTTTCCTAAATATTCAAATCATCTACATGTAACAAAAATAATGAATATTTCATTCCTTGATGTAAAATATCACCTCACTACAACTTTTTCTAATACCATTTCTTAGAAAATACAAAATAACTATCCTATACCATGCTTGAGATGCTCTCTTTAGCCCATATACTTTGTCCTTGTCCTATGACTGAATAGTTAGGTGGAGATTCAAAAAATTCTCCTTATTTGAGTAATATATTAAAAAGGGTAAACTTCACATCCATTTAGTATACCATTCACCTATGGTTGACTATCATTGGTAAGATGACATGTACTGATATTTATCCTTTGAAGGGGAGCATTTTTTCACCATAGTATATTCTAGGTTTTTATTTGTATCCCTTAATAATCAACCTTGCCTTATGACTCTGAATTATCCCTTCAATAGTGATGATTTTCTTATAGACCCACTTAATTTTGATCACATGTTTTCCCTTTCTTAATTTACCTAGATCTTTTTTATTTCTTTCTATTTCATCTATCTCCTCACTTTTTTCCTTAGAAAAACATTATTATACTATAGCTACTTCAAAATGTATTCAATCACTTTTGAGATACTAAATTTAACTTCTACTTTTGATCAATATCACCATATGTTATATTTTCATAAACCTCCTTCACACTCCTTTTATTTCTTGAAATTAGAGAAGTGATAATTAGATCTAAAATACTATTCAAGCTAGTTGATTATGAAATATGTTGTGATATTAATGAAGTGTTTTAGAAGGTTCACCTTGTTGATTTTTAATAGGATCATGATGAATGCTAGAGATTCTCTCTTTATTTCCATCTTCCTCATCATAAATAGGTACAATTTCTAAGATACCCATCTTCTGATTTACTTTAAAGCAGTTCACCATCTGTGTTGATTAAAATGTTCCTAATAATAAGGTAATGCAACTTATATGTATTGGAATCTTCACTATCATTCATAAAGAGTTTATCCACTCTTGTTAATTTAATTTGAACCCTCTATAGTTTATTAATTAACCCCTATTTTAATTTATTCATAAGAAATTCCTAACCATGATGATAAGAAGATTTTTATGATTATGAAGCAATAATTTTGGGATCCAACATTTGCAATCCTTTTTCTTTCCTCACTACCACTTGTGAAGCAACAAAAGCATCACATAAAACTTACAATAATAATTAGCTAAGTTTTAAGTGTAAAGAGACAAATCAAATTAGGTGATAAATTATATTTTCATAGCCCATTGAAGCTTTTGAGTTATTAAATACTATAATATATCATCTTTATGTGACTAATAGAAGTTAGTCCAACCTAGTATGGGGCAGCTCATGGAATCTACCATATTCTTGGTGATGGTTAAATATGGCCAATACCTATCATACCATGAGTAGATTCTACTATTTTTCACCTTTATGCTACTAAAAATAGTTATCCAAACCTTAAGATATGTAGTGTAGAAAAAAGTATAACATTTTTATACTTAATTTAGGAATAATTAATATTAAAATGAACCTAATGTTTCCTTTGTTTGGTGTTTTAATGTGTTTTACACATTCACATTAAGTTTAGGGCCCTTTTAAGCTAAATAGACCTAATTTTGCCTTAATTTAGTGTTGTAAAGTGTATTTATTTATATCTTCATACTAAGTTTTGGGACCTATTGAATTTATGACCTTCAAATAATCATTAATAGGCCTCTTGTACCCTTTATTATGCATCCCAATGCTTATTTCAATCGAAATCCTAACATATTTAACAAATACATTCAATTTTCTAACCCTGCACCCGCCCAACATTCTCTCACCTCAAAAATGTAGGGTGGGACTCATATGTCACCTTGGGTGTATGAGTCCCCCTAGGTGGGATCCATATGCCACCTTGGGCGTATGAGTCCCATTTGGGTTACTTTTAGGGTTTTGAGTGAGAAATTAGTGTTTTCAATTCAAATTTTGTGAATGTCGACATTTGTAATCTAAGAAATGATAAATTAAATGGAGTTCCTATATAATTAATGTTTCAAATCATTATTTCACCTAGAAATCAAAATTCAAGCATTCTAAGACGTCACAAGAGCATTATAGAATATTCAAAAAGGATTCAAGAAGGAATTCAAGGGAAAATTTGTAGAAGATTATTGTAGCATTCAAGATGCATTATCATGTCAAAATATTGATGCATCATGCATGTGGTTTAGAGCTAATATTTTGATGTATTGTTCGAGATCAATTCAAGCATTCAAAGTCATCATCCTTCATAAAGAATCATGATCAAGATATAAATCCATTGAGGCCACTTCATGCTTGTTTGTAGATGTACAAGGATCCAAACAAGGTTTTATTATTTCATATTATATTTCATGCTTCATTTGATCCATATTTCATTTCTCATTAAGGTTTGATTACCAAAATGGTTTTTGACCAAGGAAAACCCCCATTCCCTAACAAAACAAATTTTTTTTTCTCTCTTTGTGTGATTGCAGGTTTATAGGTTGAAGAAAAAGTGGAACTGAAGCCTTCAAAAGTATGAAAATGATAAAGTTATAAAAGTTGTCAAAGTTATCAGAAAAAATTGGCAAGGCTCACAAAAACATAGATAAAGAGCAAGATATCCAGCCTATTTATATGAAACCAATGGGAAAGTTCTTATTTGATCCATCTTCAAAGGCTCACAAAGTTTCACTTCAAAAATTTTCTCCTAGGATACTTTGTGATAAAATGAGATACTTTGCAATAGTATGGGAATATGAGTCCTAATACTACCTTTTTACTAGGTTTCTGTAGATCTAGACTAGTCACTTATAGATTCTAGATCCTACCTACAAACCATATACTTGGACTAAAATTACCTAGCCTAGCGTTTGAGTCCTAGTACACTTTAAATGTAGCAATTTTTAGGGTTTTCAAGACTTCCTCAATCATCTTCATTTCTCCAGGTACTTCTCTATTTTATCTTGTTTATCATTCTAATTACATGCTTTCAAATTCCATTTTCTAGGTCACATAGCTATATTTTCATATTGCTTTCACATATTTCTAAGAATTTTCTTAGTGGTGAACCCACTTCATTTAATCGCACCCAAGGAGACATTGTAGCAATCTCGTCCCATAATTAGATCATTAGGTTGAGATCTCTAAGGTTTCCTTGAATGAACTATGAGTGAAATAGGTACCCTAATAGTTTCATATCCTAAAAGGTGAAACCCTATTTCCTTGTGTTCATTTTGGTGAACCTAACCTTCAAACCCTTTATTTTTTATTTGGAGTACATTAAAGTCCTAGATCTAGCTTACCTTAACTTTTCATTAGATCTTGCATTAGTTAATTTTCATTTAGGGCTTCTAAACATTGCATTAGTGAAAAGTGCAAATAGGTTGCATTTTTGCATCTTAGATAATTCAATTTCAATAAAATTCTACAATTGCAAATAGTGAAGTCAACATAAAAGTTAGAAACCATAAGCAAGACTTGGAATTTGTTGAATTTGGTGCAAAAACCCTTATTCAGGACACATACACCCGTCTAGGTGATTTAGCCCAAGTACAAGTTGTTTTTCCTAATTTCTAGAAATTTTGTTTTGTGTGTTTTTTAGAATTTGAACCCTTGTAAAACCCTAAATATAACTCATACGCCCATTTGGGCGATTTAGTCCCAGATTGGACCAAAAACTACCATTTACAACATTAAAAACATCATTTATGTGTTTCTATTTGTTGTTGTTAGATAACTGTTTCAATTTGTTGATTTTTTGTTGCGTTCATTTCATTAGATCTAGCTTAATTTGGTGCATTACTTAATTTCAAATTTTCATTTACAACATATCTAAGGATATATTTAGTAGGTTGGTCATTCATACTTAAAAAAATATTCTCACACCATTACATCATAATAGCCATATTTGACATGATCACTAAATGAAATTTAGAAGGTTTATATAACTCATTCATATCCAATTCATGTATTGGTTTATCATTGAATTATTTCTTGGAAGAATTAACCTTACTCAGCCTTGACAATACATTATGTTGTTGTAAACTTGTTAATGATCCACCACATAAGGCCATAGTATTCAACACAAAAACTCCAATCATTTTAGTTTATATAAGATTAGAGTAATTATAACATACTAAAATAAAGATAACCATGATGAGTATGAATCCAAAATTTTATCCATGATTAAAGTAGACATTGAAATTTTAAACACCACAAACCTTAGAGTAGGTAATATTGATGGCGATGAGTGATCTTTGATGGCTCAAACGTTTTTAGTCAAGAAATATCTATTCAAATATGGGTTCATGCATATCTAATGAAAATTTATGTATCAAGATGAAGCCTACTAAAGAGGGAGAGATAATCAAGTCTAGGAGACACCCCATCTTTTGAGTTATTCCATAAACCCTCTTTGATGGAATTGAATTATAGGGGCATCGTTTATTCTAGGAAAACCTACATATCTACTTCCAAATGATATTAATGTCTTATGTATTTATAATATGATTTAAATTATTATAATGATAATTTAGGAATTCCCAAGCTAAGATAAACTATAAAAATACCAAAATGAACATTTTTTAATCACATACATCAATACAACATAGTCCTCTAATATTCAAAGCCTTGATAGATAATTTCCATAAAGTTTCTAGGGATGATCTCAGCCATGAAAGATCATGAAGATGATAGAAAACCAAAGTATGTAAAAATTCAGTTAATTAGATTAGTCTAGTGTACTAAGATGCCCATTACTAGGAATATTTTTTTTAAACTACATCTATATAAACTGGTCCTCATCATCAAGCATTATATACTTAGTTAAGTATTGAAGTATTACTCATCTTAAATAACACACCTTAGCAAGGAATTTAAAGGATTAGTTGTTCAAAGAAAATCTAGATACATAAATTATGTATAACAATATAGTAAATATAAAAATAATCCAATAATAGAATAACATAGTTATAATTGACCACTCAAAAAAATTAACATCTCTCACTAACATGCATTCCTTTGAATGTAATGATCTAATATATTTCATATTCTTAAAATTTAAGTACTTCATAATATTACTAGCATATAGTACTCATTAATGCTATAATAATCTTAAGGATATATGGCAAGCTTCCTATGTTCTCTAATTATTTTTTAAAAATATATGTGAAAAAATATTGTTTTGAAGGTTGAAATACAATGAAACTAGTCTCGAAAAACTATCTTTCAATCATAATCTAAACCCAATAAAATCCAAACAATAAGAAGAACTACCATTTTATACTTATTATATTTAATTTAAGATATGTTACCACTTCCTCATATATTTTTTAATGACAAACATAATATGTATAATTGTGCTCCACATAGGTAAATATTTAGTAGTTAAAGATGGTTGAATGCATAGAAAAAGAAGAGAGTAATACAAAAATTAGTAAACCGAATTCTACTTAACCTAAGCTAAGAGTGTAGGATAAGATAATGGGGTTTGACTCATATTTTTTCACATAGCTTATATTGACCTATTAATTTATTGACAAGAATTATACTAAATAAATAGTTCATATTCTATCCAACTCAAGTAATTTTAGTTTTAAGAGATGCATACAAATTAATGTCACTAAGAGATCCAAAATATAACTTGATGGATTACACCATCATACAAGGCCCCATGCTATTTTTCTATTCTCTAATATCATTGTGATCATGTACATATTTTAGTCTTGTTTTCCATGATATCAATGGTTCCAAACCACATACACAACATAAAAAACTTTCCACTATGAAAAACTATTTGAAGCACTATTGGGATACTTCATAGGAACCAAAACTAAGAGGTAAGATATTTTAATGTTTCATATCATTTTCATTAAAGATAACTTCAAAATGGGTGTTTATTGCATATACAAATATTGATATGTTGACAATGTAAATCTCTAGGCTATTTGTTGATATAGTCTATTTGTAAATGAAAATAGATTGAGAGACAAAGTCATTGGAAATGTAACATTTTAAAGAATGGAATAACTAGATAATTGAGTTAGAGAAGATGGGGTCATGTCCAATTCAAAAAATGTTAATTGAAGCTCTATGTATTTTCTAAATTCACAAATGTTGTGAAGTAAATAGTAGATAAATTTAAACAAAAGGAAGAAAAGACAAGACATTCTTATCTCCATTATTTTATAGTTGAAATATACAAAACGAATTGTTCACCATGAAGTCACATCTATGGAGAAGTAGGTGCAACCAAATTTATAATATTTATTTTAAGTTGTTGGATCTTAACATATATTAAATCCATGCAACTAGAGAAAGTTGATGCAATGTAGTATGAGGTAGTTTCTAACATCTATCACTTACATAGTAATTAGATCTTGGCATCTATCACGTAAATAATAATGGTAAAAACTAACTCAACCACTCTTATATAATAATATAGATATCTCCTATCATTTTAGCCTTTATGCTACATAGGAAAGATAACTAATATTAAAGATATAATGGATATCATCTATGATCTGTCTCATGAATGGTGTTTGTGACATCAAACTATTCATTCCTATATTAGAATCTATTTTAATATTTTAGGATATTTTATAGCCAAGTACACATTATCATTTAAGGAGAAGAAATAAAAGAAATTATTTGGTTTGTTGGTATATTTTCATGATTGCATCATACTATATTTTACATATTTATTAAATTCTAACACCTTTACATGATTACCAAGTTATTGATTCTTACATTATCATATTTTTTTCACCTCTCATCCAATTCATTTCCTCCTCTCAATACCACCAATTGGAGTAGGAATCTAATTTACTAACACTTTGTATGAATATGATCACAATGAAAATCTCTATATTTTTCTGATCATTTTCCCTTATGAATGCCTATATTATTTATGAACTAAGTAGATTGATGTTGTTTATCTTCCAAATAGAGTCCTTATTTCCATTGCATGAAGAAGCATTTTATATTTTCTACAAGGCTCTTCACAATTTTTTCTTTCTTTTTTATTAATATAGTTTAGCACTTGCATGTATACCTATTTAAGTGTTTTTAAGATGCTACTCATTAGATCTCTTTGATGTATTCTTGAATGTTTCCTTATGGAATTTTCATTATAAGGAGAGTGTGAAGAACCATGCCATTTGCATAATTTTAATAATTATATAAAAAATTATTTTCACGTTAACTAATTTCTTGAATTATACATGAATATTGATAGTAGTTGACATTCTATCAACATGGGAAAAAAGTAAAATTGTGAGAAATAAATACCCTACACTTTCCTTCTTTGAGTGGGGCATTTTGACAAGCTTGTTCCTAATGCTAGGGTCCAAGGATACAATATGACATATTCTTGCATAGAATTTTACAAGAACATTGACATAAGAGTAACAAACGATAAATCTCTAAGTCAAAATCATTATCCAAGGTTCTGTACTCATTATCATTTTCTAACATCCAAGAATATATTAAGTAAAATACATGGTAATGACATATTCTTGGATAGAGCAACAAATGATAAATCTCTAAGTCTTAAGATAATCAAATAAAATTCTAGATTATTGGATATATTAAGAAATCAAATAACTTCAAATATCACAATCAAATATGCATCAAGCATAACAAAAAATAATTTCAATTTTAGATATATATTTAAATAGCATCACTAGTATGAACTTTATCTTAAATTAAATTGTCAATTATTATTAATAGTTGTAATTTCTCCTTAGAAATGTATATTCAATATGTACATGGTCCTTAACTTTTAACTTAAAATGAAATAATTGCATCCTTAACTCTAATTGCATAAACTTTGGTTTTTATTTTTGTAATATAATACTAATTCAAAAGGATTTGGCTTTTAACAATACACTATAAACTTTGACTTTCATAGATGACTCATCTGAAAATAAATGTACCTTTAAAAAAAAACTAGTGTAATTTAAAATAAACTACTTAAACAAATCAAAACATAAAATGTGTTATTTAAATCTCACCTTAAAAAATAAAATCTTCACAGGCTAGTCGTGTTACGCGAATGACATTTTCAACTTGCAGGGAAGAATTAATTGACTGAGCAGATGAAAAGGCAGCAACTTGTAACTTTCCCCAACATGTCGTCGAGAGAAGGGCGTTTGCTTGCTATACTATTTTTGTCTTTTCTGCTGGAGGAAAAGACAACAGCTTAGTTTCCACCCTGCAATTTCATTTTCATACACCAACGCCTTTGCCGACCCCGCTGCATTCAGGCAAGTAAGACTTAATAACTTTTGGTCTTTATTGTTTCAATTGAAAGCGAAAATACAACATATCAGAAACTTCTAAGATCTTCCGTTAGAAGACGCCTAAAAAAATTAACAGCAAAAGACATGGTGATTTGTAACTTGATCACATTTGGTAGCAAACATAGAGATTATAACAATAAAAATAAAGTAAAATCAAATCCAATAGCAACTACAAGATCCGTGAAGAAACCTAAATGGTTAAAAGATTCATACGTCAATAAACTCGTGAGTCAGTTACGAGGGATATATTGAGGCAATCTAGTCGGCTACCAAACACTGAGTGGATAGAGGGAGAAATAATTGAAAAATAGTGTGAATAAAATGTTCAGACAACATTTTCCTTGGTTTTTTACAGCCACATAAGCCATAGACTTAACCGAATTGTCATTCTCATCATGACCTATGCATTCGGTAAAATGAAAGAATCTATGAGCCTATAAAATCCCACCCATAGCGCTTATTTTTAACACAAACAAAATTTGCAGCACCTTTGCCTTCTACCTTGAGAGATAGAATAATCCAAGGCATTCAACATGGCAAACGCTGTAGCGATACTCTTCATTCTCATAAGTGAGGTTTCTACCATGATGCCCACAATAGCATCAGGCCTTGATCTGTTTCCGCCAATTCCCAATGTCCCAATAGTACAAGGATCTCCAATAATTCCTAATGCTCCAATAATAGCAGGGTCTCCAATAGTTCCTACTGCTCCAATAGGAAGTGGCTCTACATCAACTCCTAGTGTACCCGCAACGGTTAGCCCTCCACAAGGTTCAAGTGGAGAGAAGCCATGTCCAGAAGGCTTTCCAAAGCTGGTGTCTTGTATAAGCTTGCTTGGCACTAACCTGCGCTTAGGTGGAGGAAATGTTACAAAAGAGTGTTGTCCTGTTATAGAAGGGGTTTTGTCCACAGGCACAGCATTATGTTTATGCAAAACACTGAAGGCTAAACTTCTGGGTATGGATTTGGTCATCCCGATAGCTCTCCAGCTATTTGATACATGCGGATTGAATCCTCCAGAAGGATTCACATGTCCAGATGTATAAGGTAAATGTTGTTCTAATTCATACTAGGTTTGGTCCTTTGTAGGCTATTATTTTCACAGGTCTAAGTTTGTTATTTTTGAATTTCAGGTGGAGGTCCAGAATAAGGCTTGAAGATTAAAGACGAGAAGGTAGTAGTTACTTGTGGTAATAATATGTATAACTGTCTATTATGTACCTCGTTATATAGGTTAAATAAGCATCATCTCTGGTGCAGATGTTTGTATTGCTTTTGTGAACGCTTGTTTTGGCAAAATGAAGTATTGAAATAAAACCTTCTCTCGTATTTACTTGACGGCGTCTCCTTTAGTGTCTAACTTACTGATTCGTTTTTTATTGAATCGTTAGAAGTAATGTTTGAAATTGAAAACAAACTTTCTCATCTTCTTGAAAATTCAGAGATGGAATACAAAAATATCTAACTACAACATTATTGAAATGTAAGCCTACGTTAGAATAGACTACTATTGAGAATTAATGTGACTGTCCATTCAGCACAAAACTTGCGTTACAGTTTAACAGAAATTTCGGGCAATAGGATTTATATTCGAGAAGATAAACTTGTTCCGGAGCATTACATTATTTGTCATTGAATATATGAGCAAGGCTTAAGTTTTCCCATATACATTCTCACAATCTCTACCTTATTTTAAGCTATCATTCAAAGCTTTGTGCTCTATGTAGCTGTTTGGATAATTCGTAAGGAACTATCACAGCAATTGTACAAGTGGGTGCAAGAGCTACACCGCAGTTAATATTGTTATATAAATGTACTTAGAATAGGTATGGTTGGATATTTAATAGGTACATGGAAATAGTTTTATTATTGAGCTTAGAGCAGGCAGGTTGGATATGTAACAGTACATGTAAATAGTTTTTATTGGTCATCCGATTTTAAATGTTATTTTATCTAAGGTCTGTAGGACTATTTATTTATGTATCTATTTGTTATCTAACATTATTTTATAACAATTTTATCAGATATTATTAAAAAATAAATGTTTATGAATATTATAATTATTTAAAAAAAAAAGAATCGATATAAGCACTCTCAGTCATAAGTATTTTAATATTTTTATTTTCCAATACACAATTTATCTTATTTAAAAATAATGAATATATTAAAGTTTTATGTTATACATACATATTGCAATATCTTTTGTCTAAGAGAAACATATGATACAAAAAGGTTTACAAAGATATGTAAAAATTAGCCAATTTGTATTATAGGAATGTGGAAGGGAACATATGTAACTATCCTACCTTGCAGAAAATTATCTTAACAAATCATAGTAAGGTTTGTGAACATGTCATATTAATAAAATATTTTACATGGATATGTTTATATAGACACAATTGAAAGAGAATTTTAATTGAATTAACAAGAAAAATATATTAAGTAAAATAGTTTTTACTAATCCCAAGTTATTCAACACAAAAGATAACATAGTAGATGTCCTAAAAAATGGTTAGATTACAAATAATGACTATAAACTATTTCTACTCTTTTTTTAAAAATGAGCATAGCTTCCATTCTATAATTTTTAGTATTGTTCAAATTAAATCAGTGGAAATATTCTAAAATAGTTGAGAGATTCACCTTGAGAAAATACAATAGATATTAAACATGTTCCCTCAACATCATTAAAATTTGTTGTGGCCCTATCTAGTCTCAAACCTTGCAAGCATATGATTGCAACACTATAATTATTTCAAGAACCATTATGTGACAAAAATATTATAGAAACGTATTATTCATAAAAATAAAATAAACTATATAAATCACAACCTGTAAAATTCATTTGAGAGTTTAATAATTTTTATTATCATAGTCCATTATTATATAATTACAACATGTTTTGTATAATATATAACATAAAAATATATTATTTCAATTATTGACCACAAGTTATGATTGCATTCTATGTAGTTGCAGTCAACTATTGGAATATATAAGGCTTAAATTTTTGCTTTTATTTAACCTAGATGACTATTAGTTAAAATACTTATTTTATTGTAAGGGGTGTGTGAGAAGATGATGAAAACGGTTGTGGAAGACCTAAATCAATAGGTATTGATAATTCTAACCTAATAAAAATTCAAAGAATACATGTAACATAACACATGGAACAAGGGGAAGCACAATAATTCTTTTTATTGTAAGTGAAGTTTTGATATTGCACTGAAGCACATAAAAGTTTTGGTGTGTGTGCAACATACCTATATTTAAAAAGGAAACATGGGGCCTAATATTTATTTTTTTCCTTATTAGAGTGAATAATTTATCTATTCATTATACTTAAGTGTACTTAGGTTGACGAGGATAGACAACATATTGTCTAACTAAATGTGCAAATTTTTAGGCCTCTAGAGATTACCAAGTTGTTTGGAAAACCTCATGTACATACCTCTTGAGATTGGAAGCCTTTCCATCTCACCTCAAAGGTCACTCAACACTTGGCATCAAGGTTGATGACTTGGTCAAATAAGTTGTTGGTTTGCACATTCTTAGTCATTTATAGGTTGACAGCTATAGGAAACTTTTCTGCTCATTTGAGCCACATCATGGGGCACTTGGCAATCCATAGGATAGGTGGATTGCCTCTTCCTTATATATATATAAAGATTCCTCATTTGTATATTTGGGTTGACTAAATACAATCTTTGCATTGTTCACTTTTGCCTATTTCTTATCTCCATCATCTCCTAATTCTTATATGGCATATGTAGGACACAATTTTTTTGTTGAGCGGAGGAAGCGAACGTCTGTTTTGACACTAGAAAAATATGGTGTGGAAGGTAGGGCTTATGTCAGCAAGGGTGGAATGGAAGGCATCTTCAACATAAGACCTTGGTCACACGGGTATTAAGCCAATGGATCATTCCAGCCCAATGGGGCTCAAAATCTTCTCTAATGTTTCCCTCTTTTTTCTAATTTTTGTTGCCAAAATTATGTTTATAAAAAAATTATTTTTTTTGCAAGAAGGAAAGTCAATTTCGTAAATGTGAATAAATTAATAGCTTAATAAATTGTGCTCATTAGCTCAAAATTGAGCTTCATTTCTTCCAAATGTGCTTATTTTTCACAACATGTAATCAAGGCATACTAACACATTCCCATTATAAATTGTTAGTTTATTCTATGTTTGGCCTATTAACAAATCACTGTTATAAATTACCAAATTAAGGAGTTGAGAAATAATCAAGCACATTTTAATTTTATTTTTTTTTCTTTTATTGAGGTTTGCAAGACATAACTTAATCGATGCCTAAAACTTGGGAAAATAGGTTGGGGAGAAAGAGGGTGGCATAGCCATGGTAGGAGGGTCCTCAAAGAGAACAATCTGGACTGTGCAACAAGAGTCACACAATAGAAGCAACATGGAATATGGAGGAAAATTCAAATTCACACATTTTTTTTAACAAAAATTTCAAATACAAACAATTCACAACATATGGGCTTACAAATTGGGCTCATAGGTCTAATACAACATTCTCAAAATACCATCTTCCTATGTTCTCCTCAATGCGAGCAGAAATATTACCTATCGAATCTATATTATTCTAGATATAATCAACTTTTGCTATCCTAATGATCTATTACGAGCTTTATATCATGTTTGCGGGTCTAGAATCTTCCGCATTGGCCAACAATCATTACAATCTCCAATGAAACAAAATGTAATGTGTGCATGGAATAGGTTGGCCTCAAATTTGAATTACTCCTCATTGAATGCATATGATGAACTGTGGATGTATAATTAAGGTCGGGGACACTCCACGAAACAATTTGAATCACACTATCAAGATCTGCAAGTTAGAAGAAAGATCCACAAGCGATCAAACTAGTTGTTAGGCTTGAAAATTATTTCAGTGCCGGATCAAGAAACTTCCACATAATCCGGAAGCGATAACTTTCTGGATAAGGAAAATGAACATGTCCACAATGAAAACATAGATCCACAGGGTCTGGTGAGAAAATATTATGAAATGTTGAATCTGCCAATATGATCATAACTGAACAAGAACAAAATTGAAATGAAAATATTTTTGGTTGATGCAAGATTGCCAAGAACCAAGGATTCTCTTGCATCAGACATCCAGGGTTGAATGAAAAGTGAGTCCCTCAATTTGTTGGGGCTAAAGGAAAACCAATACAGTCTACCTCGGTCTAAGAAATCCAAGAAGAATCCTTGTCTGGTCTGCCCTTCGATTTCACAAGACGTTCTTTGTATTGTCTTCCACATGTTTTCCTCCCATCTCTGGTATCCAAAATTTCTTCTCTCATCTGATTGTTTTTTAGGAAACTGTTTCTCCATTTCCGCTTTACTGTCTTCACTGAATTCTACTTCATGTTACTGATGTAGATCTGCAATATTGAATATAGGTGATATACCCACACCATCTGGTAACTCTACTTCATATGCATTTCCTGAATCAAATTTCTTCAAAATATTATAGGGTTTAAACTTTCTCATCTTAAGCTTATTATATGTACCAACTAGAAATATTTCCTTCCTTAAATACACCATCACTTCATCTCCAACTTTGAACTCCTTATACTTCTGATTCATATCTTCCAATTGCTGCTTTACTTGAGTATGCACTTTCTTCATATGTTCTACAAATTCCTCTACTTCTGCACTCATTTTGTCTTCCTTACTAATGTCTTGCAACTCTGATATACCTCTAGGATGAACTCCAGTAACAATCTCAAAAGGTGTTTTTCTGGTACTCCTGCTCATTGAAATATTGTATGCAAACTTTGCTTGTGCAAGAACTAAATCCCAACTTTTGGTTTTCTCTCCAACCAAACATCTTAGAAAATTCCCCAAACTTCTATTTACTACCTCTATCTATCCATCAGTCTATGGGTGAAAGGTAGAACTGAACTTTGAATCTATCTTTAACTTCTTCCAAAGTGTCCTCCAAAAGTAACCAACAAAATTTGTATCTTTGTCTGAAACAATGCTCCTAGGTAATACATGCAATCTAACCACTTCCTCTAAAAACAAGTCTACTACATGTACTGTATATGTTGTCTTCTTACAAGGTATGAAATGTGCCATTTTAGAAAATCTATACACCACCACAAATATAGAATCATTACCTCTTT